>JBAMHV010000025.1:10554339-10613398 GCA_037177535.1 Pseudomugil gertrudae
GGAAAGGTGAGTGAAAAGGGAGTTTTGTGAAAGGGGAAAGGGCGGGTTGGTTGTTTCCTCAACTTACCCCCCCTTTTTTTCCCCCCCCCCCCCCCTCTCCCCCTCCCCATTTTAATTTGATGAGATTTAAATGGTTTGATGTGTAAATTCTCTACCTAAAGAAATAAAATTCACCAATTATTTCAGGTGGTGACACAGTATTTATTTTTCCAGAGATTGCCCCAAACTACGAGTTTTATAAGAACGCAGATGTCAGACCGCCATTTACTTATGCAACCCTCATAAGACAGGTGAGTGGGAAACAGATTACCTTTGCCTGATTAGATCCAAATTAATTGCAGCATGAATAATAGCATCTCTCCTTCTCTCACCACTTTGTATTGGCATGTGTGTACCAGTTACCTGGTCTTGTTAGTAAACCATTATTTGGTGTCATCTCATTTCAGGCTATCATGGACTCTGCTGACATGCAGTTAACACTTAATGAAATCTACAGCTGGTTCACACGTACATTTGCCTACTTCAGACGCAACGCTGCAACGTGGAAGGTAACCTCGCTGTGCCCTCCACACACACACACACACACACACCCCTGTAGAGTCCTACCCTGCACTTTCACCTGCAGTAAAGACTAGTCCTTCCTCTTCCTCAAATCAAGCACCAAACCTTATAAAGGCATGTATTTACCCAGCACAAAGCAATTAGCATTCCCTTCCCTTCACTTCTAACCGTTTTCTTCAAACGGGGTAAATTTTTCTCTTATTTATTTCCACACTGGCAGCTTTTCTGTTTGGAAATGACAGCTGAAAGAATTATTGTCCTTCTGATATCTTTTTCTAATTCGGCACAATTACTAGCAGAGACTTTGCGTGGAGAGGAGTGGGCTCTGATGCACTAATTATACAGCAGCCACTCCATCATCAGCACCCTTTGTTAAGAGATACACCCCTCCTTCTATTCTAGAAAACACCTTCTCTTACATATCATTGGTTAATTGTGAGGAAGGATGGTGTTTAGTTATTAAACCGTTCTTAGCTTTGTGAATGGTTAGGCTAAGGATGCTTGGATGCAAAAACTGAAATCTACACATACATATGTAAACTGTTAGAGAAGAGTTAAGGGTGTTGTGTTTAAACAAAGCTATGAGAGAAAGTGAGAAAGAGCCTATCATAGAGAGAGCACACTATATTACCAATGCAAAAGGGGCCCATCTGTATTTCTGTCCTCATAACTATATTGTCCTGTCTTCCTGTACAAAGATGGTTTGTCCACCTGCTGATAAAGAAAGCTGAGCGTCAAAGTCTGCTGTTTTTATCCCATGGCCCCAGCACATCACTTGTTTTCTGCCTTTAGACTTTGTGGCTGCATAGAGGACTGGAGGGAAAACTCCAGCAGCCTCTCATCAGCATGCAAGACATGTCGCAGCACTAGATTTAGCAAAGTGAATTAATTTGGATTTGGGATGCAAATGAGCACATGGGTGTGTGATCACCAACTCAGGAGGGCATGCAAAAAGATCTGTGCCCTTTTCCAGTTTGTTAGGTACAGTGCACACCATGTTTTGCTGCGTAATAATGTTGTGACAACCTGTGTTCTCAGTGGTTTTGCAGATGTTTGTTTAGTCATAAAACGTCCCAGCAGCCTCCATTGGTACCGTTTTAAATGGTTTCTCTCTTGCCTCATCGCATAAGTTCCTTTGTTCCAGGCAATGATGTCACAGTGACTATAGAAATATCTTGTCCTCGTGTCTACCACCCTGCACAATAACCAATGTGATCTATTTACATCTACATCGCCACAATTCCCTTTGTACGCATTAGTGGAATGATCAGTGACGGGCTTGTAACTTGATTAATGGAGAGAGTATGTTGAATAAAAAAGAAGAGAAAGAAATGAAAGGTAGTTTAATATCTCAGCTCAAAAGAGGGATCTGCCCCCCCAACACACACACACACTTTTCCTTTCTCTCACCCAGAAGCTTATTAGTTCTAACTATATAGCATGCATAATAAAACTGCTCATTTGCTCATTAATATTAAAATTATCATATTCAGAGCCATGGGCATTAAGATCAATCAAATCCTGGGATTTTCAGGTCAGATGCGAGATCTGCTTATGAGGTTTTTTTTTCTAAGTCCCTTTCTGTTGAAGAAAGAGCTGTACACACCAAGCTAAGGGAAATGATAAATACGAGAGAGGGGTATATTAAAGCCAAGGTTATTATTTGAAGAGTCTGATGCATGTTTTAATTATGATCGTATGGTCATATCAATATGATTTTTTTCTCTGTCTTAAGGATTTTATTATGTTGTAATTAATGGAAACAACTTCCATTACAACATGTTTTTAATTTAAACGCTGCTTTGATTATAAATTTAAAAGATAAGTGTGTCATGGTCAACACCTGCTGTTCCACCACATGGACATATAGATGTCAGATGCATGTCAGTGTTGTTCTAACTCACACACACTCACACACACTCCTTTTCCTGCATACACACAACGGCCACACAAGGCCCTCCTTATGACTGTCTGTTTCTTTTTTTTTCTTCCAATACTGTCATCTTTAAACCGATGTGTCCATTAAGAGCTACGCTTTTCTGGAGCAAGAAGGGTTACTGACATCACCATTATCAAGGCCGGCATTACTGCTTCTGTCACCACCATAAGCCATTCGCTATGCTGATTACCTCCTTTTAGCCTACTTACTCTGATTGATATGTACTGTGTGCAGGACTTGTAAGAGCGTTCGCTCTCACTCAATTTTTACTAATTAAATCAATGGTGCGTGAATGTTAAGAATTTCTTCAAAATGCGAAAAAAATCAAGCCTTTTTTTTTTTTTTTACAAGGTTGGATAATGAATGAATATGGTTTGTTTTACTTCATCCATCTGACCTGCCTGGTGTCTTTCTGCAGAACGCTGTACGCCACAACCTCAGCCTGCACAAGTGCTTTGTGCGTGTGGAGAATGTGAAGGGGGCAGTGTGGACAGTAGATGAGGTGGAGTACCAGAAACGCAGGTCGCAGAAGATCACAGGGTAGGTCTTCCACCACTTCTCTTTAGATGTAGAAATGTATGTCAGTGGCGTTTAGAGGATTGCAGTAACTCAGCAGATCGTGTCTATTCTGTTCCTTTCCTTGCATTCAGTTTACATGCTGCCTGATTAGTTATTTCAATATTCTCCACAGAAAAGTTACTTTCAAACTAATTTCTTGGTTTTGTTTTCCTTATAGAAGTCCATCTCTCGTCAAGAACCTGCCCTCCAGTCTTGGTTATGGAACTGCACTAAATGCTAGCTTACAGGTATGAACCACAAACTTCAATGAAAGTGAAGTTTCTCACATATTCTCTCCACTCCTACCTCCGTCCTGTCCACTCTCGGACTCAGAAGGCCACCCTGTGGTGGAACCAAGAAGCAACTCTCCTTCTTTCTTTCTTACTTTCTTTCTTTCTTTCTGTTCTTTTCTTCTTTTGCTGTGGCAGCCACCCTGGATTGATTGCGGCATGTGCAAATGCAAGGGCATGTGCATTAATATTTATCTAAGCTGTCATAAATGATTTGGCTTCATAGTGTACGCCGGCGAGGTGCTCATGGCAAAAACTTTAAAAATTTAATCACTGTATATAACTTTAATGCGCAGCAGGCGAAAGTGTCAGGAGTTTTTATTATTGTGAGGTAAAGTTTTTGGTGGACATTTTTTTTCTTTTTTAATGCGTAGTTGTTTCACACAAGGACATACAAATGGCATTTAGCAGGAGTGGTCTGAGTGTCACAGGGGCGAAATTACAATAAGACTAAGAATATGTTTTAAATAATTACCATGATAAATATTTTAGCGTTTTTTCACTCTACACTGTTTCTACATCTCCAAACAGTCCAACTGCTTTCAAACTCTTTACTTCCCAAACTTTTGCTGTAATTACACACAATTGTAACAAAACTGTCTCCTTTTCCCCTCTCGCTTTACCTTATTCTTACCTGCAACTGCACATTGCAGTATGTGATCATTATTTCTTTCTCCCTCTCCTTGCAGGCTGCCCTGGCAGAGACCTCCCTGCCTTTGCTGGGGACCCCGGGGCTCATGAACAGCGCCGCAGGTCCAATGGGAGGCAACTGCCACGGTCTCCTTGGCGGAGACCCATCTGGATTGATCGGAGGAAGTCCACACAGACTGTTAGGTGGTAGTCCACCTGGTTTGTTGGGTGGCAGCCCCCCAGGTATGATGAGTGGAAGTCCCCCGACCTTGTTGCAGTCCAGTCACGAGGATCTCAACGGATCGCTTGACCACCTGGACACCAACGGACACAGCAGCCCCGGATACTCCCCTCCAGTACACATGTAGGTTTCTGCACAAACATGTATGGTTATGAAAGAGGTGCTTTAAACAAATCAACCATGAATGGATCTTCAGAAATGGCAGGAAGTAGTTGGAAGTACTGCCGTAGACTAAATCTTGGTGACTCCTCAGCAACAGCAGCTGCTGGATGGTGTCCACTGATAACCAATTCAAGTTTAAATGTCTGGTATTTAACACACTTTATCAATATCTTTAGTTTGCACTGGCCAGAGGGCAAAGCTCAGTTTCCAGCCCGCATTTGTTAATCCTGTCAAGTATCTACATTAATATATTTGTACAGCTTTAATTCTTTCTGAAATGGAGTGTTAAATGGAGTAAATCTGCCCATCTCTAGACAAAAACCAAGTGTTATTTCTCCCTCAGGTCATTTAATTTTTAGTAACAGGACAGCATAGGCATTTGTGTCTCTTCTTTCTTTTTCCTCTCTATGGCAACTCCACTATAAAGAGTGGCTATAGAGGATGGGATGCATCCATCCATCCATCCTTCTCCCCCTCCCTCCTACTCTCGCTTCCTTCTTCCTTCCCTGTCAGCCTCTACGTAGCCACAACAAGCTTAAAATGGAAGAAATGTGTTTTTCACGACTGGCTTTTTCAGTATATGTTTAAATAATAGAGAGGCTTGTAGCACTAAACTAAAGAGTACATCACCTCGAAGGTCATTCTCAGGAGAGGAGTCCTCAGCATAACCAAGTCAATTCAACAGTTCGATAAACCTCTCCTTCTTCTAAATGTCTAAAGGTTAATGATATCTGCTTAACCGCAGACCAGCTTGCCCTGGGCCATTCTGGGTTTGCATGCGCTTGGGTGTGTATGTGTGAGTATGCATGTGTAATACACTCATGTACACCCTAAGGGGTATGCTTAAAAGAAGCAGTAGCAGCAACACTCAGGAAGCCCGAAACTCACAATTAGACTTCCCAACTTAAGCAAATTGGTAGGAGTAAAATATGTTTCACTGGTTGTGATTCACCCAACTTCATCATGCATTCAGAAAAAATGAAAGAAAGTCCTTTTGATATCACTCAATTTTATGAACCAAGTCCTGTGCTGTCACTTTTAATTGTTAGGTGACCACCCTTCTTTGGTATTAGTTAATGAATCATAGTGTGGTGTTGTAAATGTCCCCATTCCCCTCCCTTCCTCCCTTACTACAGTACTTCTCCTGTCCCCCCAATCTGCTATTAAGACCCACTGGGCTAATGACCTTATTTGCATCCCTGCCATACCTCCACATGATTGCTGCCCCTAATCTCCAATTGATGTGAGAACAGGCACCTCCACAACATGCACACAGGAGCAGAGCATCACATATTTATTACAAAGACCAGCGTTTACTCCTGAGTGACTCAGTAATGGCAGCTAGCCATTAAGTACTAAATGGCTCATCCACATATCTTAATAAAGTGTCAGAATGCTGTAGCCTGTGAATACGGTGCTGCATATTTTTCTTCTAAGCTGCACAAACAACTAATGAGCTGCATATTAAAAGCACATGAGAACGTGGGGTTTCACATTCAGGTCTGACAGGTGATCAATGGGTTGGACTCATTATCATTTTGAGGTAATGGCAACTAAAAGATGATCGGGATCTTTTTCAAAAGCAAGCTTTAGTGTGCAAAATGACACATGCATTCATGTGTAATTTCAACAGTAGTAATCAGAGTTGGCAGCTTCTAAAGCACAATATGTACTGTTCCTGGTGATACTTGACAGGAAGTTCCCATTTCAACAAATCTAGTGGGTTTTTTTTATGTCATTTGTCATTGTAAGTGAAAGCTGCGGTAAAAAGATAACTTTGCAGTCGCTTAAATGTGCTTATTGCTGCATATAGCCATGCTGTTGTGGCTTCATTCCTTTCACAAATCTGAAAGACAGAAACAGAAACATTCATTTGTTTATTTGCAGCCTGCTAAGATCAGCCTCCTCTTCTCATCCTACCACATCCGAATATTAATTTACAGTATTTGGCTCTGAATATTAAAGTCATCTGTACCTTTTAAAAATTCTTTTCAAACCCCCCCCCCGCCCTGCCCCCTCTTCCACTGATGAGGGGCGGCCCAGGAGAGGCACATCCTAACGTACCACCACTTGATAAGTCTCCCTCTCCTCTCACAAAGTCTGTGGGGACTTCCTGATGTATCTGATGTGTCAGAAATAATTAGGTTTTGTCAGATTTATCATCGTGGCACAAACCCCTCTCCCCGACTAGGTCTCCGGATCATGTTATGCCTTGTTTGTGTGTGACAGCATTATTATTCTTGTTAGTCGCCCAACATTTTTTTTTCCTCCCACTCCTCTGTTGTTCCAAAGTAAAAGGCATCCTGTGAGCAGCACTGGTGCTGTTTCCTGCCCAGCACTTATTGACGGTGGCTAAAGATATTCATCCATTTTGAGTTAAAAACATGTATCATGGTGTCCGAGCAAACTGCCGGGGCTGAAGTTGATTAATGGCAGAACCTAGCTGCCGGTTTTTCCTCTTGAGGAGCGACATGCACAGCCCCTGCATATTAACGAGTGGCTGCACTTTCTATTAACTAGATAAAAAAGCCTCTCCTCTGCCTTTGCTCCAGGGGGCTCAGGGATGAGAAATTCTCCATTATTTATCATGTGGCCTGTTTTTTTCCTCCCTTTTTTTTCTCCCCCTTTTTCCTTTTTCATGTATTTCAACCTGGTGTCATCAGTAAACTTTTAAATGCCAAACATGTCTGGAACATTGCAGCTTATCGGCCTTACAGGGGCTGTGCTTTTCATGCAATTTTCATGCACTTACTTACAGTAGACGTGAGGCATCATGTTGAATTAGTGTCTTGCAAACAACATGGTTGTTACTTTCACTAGATAATGGATGACATGCTTGTTTTTTGATACAACAGACTGCATGCCTAACTGTACAGCACATTGCAAAGCACTGAAAGTACTTAATGACCTAAAGCCTTGCCATGTTATTTTACATCCGTTATATTTTTCATCACTCTAGTTTACATTTAGTCTGGAATGATCAGGGTTTTGTTCACTTACCTGACATTTTTTGCTAACATTCTTGCCTAACAGGCCACCTGTCCATGTGAAGGAGGAGCCACTTAATATGGACGACGATGACTGTCCTATGTCACTTGTGACGACGGCCAATCACAGTCCAGAGCTGGAGGATGACCGAGAGCTGGAGGAAGGGAACCTATCAGAAGACCTTGAGTGACTAGGATACAGTTTTTGGTCAACGTATCCCTTCACCCAATCGCACTGTTTCTCTCACTCAGACCTACAAGACTAAAAACCAATTCACAGTCCAAACAACCACAGCAGACTCTGTCTCTTTCACCACTGGGACTATTTATTGAGCATGTATCTGGATAGAGACCAGTCCAAAGGAACTCTCTCTTGCAGCCCTTTGGGATCCCCAAACATGACAGACATGTGATGTCTGTTTAAAAAAAGAAAAAACTCAAGAGACCTATTTCATTAGTGGTGGCGTGGCCACATACAGTACAAGGAGGATGGACTCGTGGATGAAGGTGGGGTGGGGGGGTTAAACATGAGACAAAGAAGCAAATCATGTTCCGTTGAAAGCTAGCGGCCTCATATACTGCCAAAAAGGAAGACATCTTATGTTTGTGAATAATCCAACCCACAATAGTTGTTAATGTCTAGAGACAATTGCTGGTTCAATTCAAGTTGTTGCTCTGTTATCATTTGCACAGGAGTAGTCTCCTGCCTGTATGTTGCTAATATAATGAAAACAAGTACATTCATTTTAGCGTTTTGTTTTTACCATTGTTAATTTCCAAATACGATTATTAGACATGACCAACTGTAAATGTCATTCCCTGAATCATATGAGTAAAAGGAACCGTGGTTATAAAACTGTTGTTGCAGCTGTCCAGAAAAAAAGGAGGAAAAAAAAGTTGGCTTCCAGTCTGTTATCTATATGTGATTAAAGTTGGCGGGTTGGGGGTGGGGACTGGAAATGAAGTTGGAAAAACAAAAACGGTTCGCTTAAAGTACCATTTACAAAACATGCATTTCTGCATCCTTTCCCACTTGTTCTCTTTACCTCCACGTTCTAAAGCTTTGTCTACCTGCAGACAGTCACAGGCAGCAGCTAGAAACCAAAGCCAACACTAGCAATGGCCAATAGCTTATAGACAGAAGCCACCAAACTCCTCTTGGTTCGCCTTCTGTGACTTTAAACTCGTACAAAGAGAAGCTTTCATTCCGCAAACTACCTTGGAAAAACCTCTGGGATTGTTTTATTTAGCCCTATACAAAGACAAAAGAGAGCGAGCGGAAATAAATGCTGATTTTATTTTTCCTGTGTAATTTGAGAGCTCATAAAGCGTCCACTTTGGAGATTTCCTGCCAGATGTACTGCAGTTGAAAGGTGACGTGACGTTTGAACTGCAGGCATTTAGTGATTTAACCAGTAGAGAGCAGCTAACCGCAAAAGTGGATCATGACCAAAATGAAACATTTGTGTTTTCAATGGAAGTGCAGAAACATTGTGTTGTGCTTTTTTTCATTTTATTTCAGCACATTTTCTTTTGTGTTTTACTTTAAATGTCATTGTTTTCCTTTCATTTGATGTTTTTCTTCTAACCTGGTGAATATGTATGGTTTTAAGTGGGTCTGTCCAAATACTGTCGCGTCTTACTTCCATAGTGGTTTTGTTCTGAGCCGCGTCCAAACCGAAACTGAAAACATTTCTAACCAAACATGAAAAGTATCTAGTGAAGCCAAATAAGTCATAATTTCAAGTTAATATGAAATGATGTGGTTACCGTGTAAAAGCTAATATTGAGAGCCATTTCAGAAGGAGATATCTAAGGTGAATAGTAACCTTTTCTAGGTGAGATTTGCTTTAACTTCATCAAATACTCATTGTGTGTCTTGGCTTCAAAACTATATAGATACAGCTTGTGTTGACACTGATGTACTCTGTATAGGTAGCCAGCATTTTATAACACTTGGTATTTACAGTCTACTGACTAAAAAAAAGTAGTCATTGTGGAAAATACGTGCCATCTTTTTCCTCTCAGCCTATGTCATCTAGAAAACTGTTTGTTGCTTTAATGGTCATTTCTGTTTTCAGTAAACCAAAGTTACACAAAATTCTGCCTCCTCTTGTATGGGATAAAAACCACACACACACACACACACGCGCACACACACCATGTCAGAGTCTAACTTTGTTCTTATTTTGGCAGAAACAAAAAAAAAATGTCGCTAAAGAACCAACATGGCTTTTTGTGTCCTGCTGTAACGAGCAACGCGTCCGCCCGTTCTGACCAAAATGGAAACGCACTGTGCAAATGTTGCCGAGCCCAGGAAACCAGGAAACATGCAAAATCTTTCTTTCACACACACATACAAGCACAGACACAATACTTGCCAGTTCCACGTCAAGAGGGGTACTGGGCCCAGGAACAAAGCTTATCCCTTCAATACCGAGCTGGAGTCAGAAAAACAACTTGAAGACGATGTTCTTAATAATCTTATCACACCAAATAAAAAGGACGCTGTGTCTTTCAGACAAGAAAAAAAAGGGTTCTCCCACTTACCCAAAAAGGCTTTCTAAAAGCTTCTACCTCTGCACAGCAAATTCAGAACAATTATGACAGATTGCACGAGTTATGAGAATGCCACAAGAGTTGTTACACTTTCCTGCGCTAGTCTCATAGGACGTGGCTCAAACCAACGTTTACATTCCCTGCGTCAAGATACGGAAGATTTGCATTGTGATAGGTTGTCTGCAAACATTTGTAGAATGATAATGTATAGATTACCTGTAAGGGAATATTGTGTTTTTAAAAATGCATGTCTAAAAAAATCATTTGGTGGACTGGAAACACGAACTAATAAAAAGAATATAATAAAACTCATCAGGATGATGGCCTACATGTACAATGCATAAGAGTGCATTACCTCAGATATACTGTTTTGGGAGGGATTAAACCTGTCAGCCACAGAATGCATATTACCTGTAGATTTGCATGGGTTTTGTATAAATTAAGTAAAAAAAAAAAAAAAAAAGAAAGGAAAAAAACCGTCTAAAATAGTTGCTTGCACATAATACCAGAAAGACCTCCAGAACTGCGATCTGCTCCCACTAGATTTTAGGATTGTCTGGATTTTCTGGGTTGATTTTGTCTGTATTTTGATAACTGTGCATACTTATGTAAAAAGAAAAAAAATGTTGGTGGACCCATAAATTTACCAGACTTTTTTCTAAGAGGAAAAAAAATGTTTCTTTTCTGACTTACCTGAATTTTTACTGTTTCTCTCTCATTGCTCGCTAAGAATAGCAAACCTGCTTTTTCTGCATCTGCTTTGCGTAGCTGTAAGGCTTAACCTAATGTGTGTATTTATTGCTTGTACCTCTGTGCATACTTTATGAAGCATTATGTCTGGCAGTTGAGTCATGTATCCTTTCTACTGCTATCCTTCTCTAATAATTGAGAATATGATCCCCCTATGTATACAGTAAATTGGGACTGTAGCAAACATGTTTATGTAATTGGTGAAAACTTTTTTTTTCCTTTTTTTTATTTTTGATCAAGATTCAACTACTTCTTTTGATACTTCTCATTACTGTGTACTGTGTCCATACGTTAAAGGTTCTCTGACATTAGAAGGTCATGGTTGAGAATTGTAACAGATATTATTTTCTGTATTCATGGCATTTCACTGCTGAATAAAATAAAGGACCAAAACTTGGAATTTGAAAAAGCAACTGTCTACCTCTAGCATCAGAGAGTAAATTATTTTCCCCCTGTCACACATATATCTTTTATCCTACAAAGGCACAGCCATGAAAATCTAGCTGGCATTACATTTTTAACGTTTCAGGAGCTGCTACTTCAGAGATGTGAAGGAAGAAGGGTGGGTAGGAAAAAAAACAATTAAACTTTAATGTATATGTTACAAGACTTTTTCCAGCTTCCAGCACCTAGAGTCTTGTTTATAGGAGTGGGACAAGGCACTGTATTGCCCACCCCACTGGACCTGTAATGGGTTTAGCCTGTGTGTGAGTCAAAGCCTGCTGATTTCGTGTACCACAAGCATGTCCCAGTATACCCAGAAAATAATGCCATGTACCTTTTTGAAAGCCTTTTGTTAGAAGTGCCTAACCCAACTAGGCTTCATTCTGGGTTATACACTGCAAAAGTGGTTCTGGCACACACCATATTATTAAGTCTGTTGTCATGCTCATGTAAAAAAAAATGGGGGGTGGGATGCCTGCCTTATTACCATCAAGGTTCTGCATCACGTAGAGGAAACAAAGATGTGAAATTGCATCAGACGCCTTTCTTTTTCCATCTCTGTTTAAGACAGCAGTTTCCTCTTGGCACTTCAAAAGAAAAAAAACATGCTTTTTAGCCTTTAAATTGATGGATGTTGACTGGCTATGACAAGCAATGTGGCTAAATCAACTCCAGCAGGCCTACCACACCTTGTCGGTCATGGAGCAGCCACACACTGACACCCTCATTGAGATTCAAACTGAATCTACCATGACCAATAGGTTGCCCATTAGCTCGTCTGTATGCCGAGAGCCTTCTACACGTTCCAAAGGGTGCTCAGAGGGACATCGTGGGAGCCTTTGAATCATATCTGCTGGTCATTTAATCGTAACGCTGATGCATGTTCTTTCGCCTTGCCATATGATGTCCCATGAGAGGTCAGAAAACAACAGCATTTTTCATAAAGGCACACAGACGCACTTGTCTTTCTCTTCCCCCAATGAGAGTCTCAGGCATCAGTTATGGCAGGCTCCTGTTATCTCCTCAGCAATGGCGTTCCAGAGCATTAGTTAGCTCGCAAAGCACTCGTCTTCCATGCTATTTATGCACTTGGAAGTGTTTGTGAATTCAAGTGAGGGATTGCATACAGAGCGCAACAAGGGCCGCTGTGTACTACACAACATCAGAGGGAGCTCCGACATTAAAGTGTGAGAGCGCGTGCTATAGACCCCTCTTTCAAAGGCCATGAAATAATAATGGGTTGTGGTTAGAGAGGTATCCGTGAGTCACACTGGCTGCTTTTCATAAAGTGGAGTTATTTACAGTGCGATGAATAAAAGAAAGGGTAGCTGGTGGTGCAAGTCTTTTCCACATGAATGGTGGGAAGGAAAAAGTCCTTCTAATATACAATGGCAGTGCAGTATACTACATAATGACAAGACGGGAATGATATGAACAGGAGTTAATTTCCAAAGGGAAAAAGAAATTGGAAGATTTATGGTATTATTCACTTTCTCAATGTTGAGAGTTGGATGAAATTCAAACCAGTTTCATGTCAGTAAACACAGCTTGTAAAGCAGCGGCCAGACGCTTTAACCTTAAAGGCTAGTAGCGATAGTAAACTCAAAAAGTGAAACATCTTTTCAGAATAGTTTTTTTTCACTTCAGTTATTTATATTTTTTTTGTATCTTTTGGGAAGTGAGATCACCAGTTGTTTCGGTTTTGCTAAATTCTTGCTAAAAGCAAGATTCCAGTTCTTCTTTATGGGGTAAGGGAGACCGATATAGACTGTTGCCAGTCCAGTTGAGCACACTCACCATCTGTGAAGCCACAGTGTGTGTGTGAAGCTGCGTATCAGGCAGAACAACATCTGCACAACTGACCTGCTGAAATAACCACATACCCCTTCTGGGAAATGTCACCTTTATTGCAGCAGATGTCTTTAGAGTTTTTTTTGTTTATACTTCTGTATCAGTGGTATATTTATACACATGCAAGTTATCCATGTCTTTCACTTTGTTACACCCCCAAAACAGCTTGGATGGTTTAGCTTTACATCCATTTTTTTCACAAGATGGAGCTCAAACTTGGGCTCACCTGTCCACACAATATGTGTCCTGTATTTTTATGTGAATCTGACGGATGAGTTCATGTTCCAAAAAAACTATACAATGCCTGTTTATCAACAAACATTGTAGATCTTTCCTTGTATTGAAGCAATTCTTTCCCAAAAAGTTTTGGGATTTGCACGGGGCAGAGGATTGAATCAAACTGAGGATTCTGTGATCTGTTGATACCCAAAATTAGGCTTTTTTAAAAAAAAAATCCTATTATATGAATGCAGTTCTAACTAAAAGTACTTAAAGTGTGAATAGATCAAGGTAATAAACAGAATTGAATTAATTTGAAATGCACTGAACTTTCTTGAATTGTTTAAAGAATCATAATAAATTAGATTAAACTTGGCATACCAGTTTTTCTCCTGAATATTTTCAGAAAGAGACATTCACTGTAATTTTTCCCTTTTTTCATGCTAATTAAAATAGTTTTTAATATGATGGTGAACCAAAACCAGTCTCTGCTTTGAAACACTAAGCCTTTGGAGTGTTTCCTTTTATGCCAAATCTTGGCACCCTTACCTAATAGCAATTAATCTACAGATGCTATTATTTGTATATTACAAAATAAGTTTTCTCTCTTCCAGTTTAGACACTGACAAGCATTTTGTATGGGCTTTACCTGTTAATTAAAACACAAATAAACTAACTAATTAAAGTCTTCAGAAAACTAAAAATGGACTTAAAAAAGTGGTCACAATATTTTTGAAGTGATTTAATCTAAATTTATCATATAAACAATCATAATCATATAAATCTCACATAACCTTATCACAGTCTGCTTTTTTTTATACAAGCAATTACATAAATACCGTTAACAGCCAGTGACATCAGGGAACCAAACACCCATCCTGCTGATCCAGTCCAGCATCAATGACTCCAGTTGTTACCTTTTAAGCAAATATTCTTGAATTCAATGTGTTCTCGTGAATAGTAGGAGACGTAAGTGGGACACAGTTCAATGTTACTCTGTTATTTTATATCTGTCTTTCCAACTCTTCTGTATGTAAAGAGAATATTGGAAATTTCACTTAAAAACACGTAAGTGGTTTAAAAACTTTAAGTGGTTTAAGAAAGTTAGGACTGTGGTACAGCCACACCAGTGAAGCCATAATACTCTGGGAACATGATTAGTTGATAAACCTGCATACTGATATGACAGATATTTACACAATCTCAATGCAATAGCAACTAAGCTTGCATGCTGCATGTCTGAATTAGACACTGCATGCTTGGATCATTTATTTCATCTCCAACACTGACCAATTAGGTCAATTTATGAGCCATGCCCTTGTGGGATTGGGCGGTAAATATCTCTAGTCTCAGTTTATTGATTAAGAGAGCAAGCTCTGTCTCGGTCACTTTCTTTTTCTCCAAAGCCCTTCTGACCTGACGATGCGTGTCAGCTCCCTAGAAGACCCTCGCCCCCAGGCTGCAAAATTGCCTGCTAAATAGTCCGAGGCAATGGCAACGCTAATTGAGATCATCATTATTATAATTGCAAGCCCTGAAAAGCGCGTCTTAAATAATTTGCATTGCTCTCAAGTTGATATTGGACGCAGTGCGAAAATAATTGCATGGCTTGGAGGCATGACGCTTGGTTTGGCGGTGGGCGAGGGGACACTTTGTGCCCCCGTACCCGCCCCACCCAGCTCCAGTAACCGTCAGCTGGTACAGAAATTGGATGCCATCACATGTTTGTGTCACATCTGGGAAGTTTTCTGTACATTTTTGTTGTGTAAAAAGTTAAATTATCTTTAGATCAAGGCTTGCTCTAGCCGCCATGGCCTAAGTCTACCTGCTGAGCCTGATAAAAACAAACTGTGACCTTAATACATGAAACTTCAGTCAACACCACATCAGAGGAACCCAGACTTAAATGTACTTCTGTGTGAATGTGGTGTACAGTCACTGGTGTAATGTATGCAAGAGAAATGCCTATTTCTCCAACTGAAACAAGGGATTAACCCAACAAAATGGCGAGGAAATGCTGATATACATAAATTGCCGCCTTTGGCATTATCTGCCACATATGCACACACATCCTATCCGTTTCTCTCTCATCCCCTTGTCTCACACACGTACACACACACTGTGAATATGTGAGATTGGAGGATGGGGGACATAGAGACTTGACAATAGCCCTAATGAAACTGATACAGCAGCATGATACCGTCTATTATTTGTTTGTTGTATAATTCAATAACAACAGCAAGGCCTCCCAGTTGTTAGCAAATCGTTTGCTCATGAGAAATGAGCACATCAAGCAAGAATGAAGGGGTCGGATCAGATTATCTAAATCCTCTTAGAAACAACACACTTTCTGTTTATCATGTTTCCTTGTTTCACACATCACACTGCTTTTTCCTGATAAATAAACCATGTTAAGGTTAAGTGAATATTGACGTTATTTTAAGAGAAAACTACCATCTTTAGCTCACCTTAATCACATCTGGCCATAATCACTGATTCATAATGTATCTATAATGGAATGGTTTCAATTATCTCCCACCACTGGCACCACAGATTTCTAAAATTAAATTAGGACAATGCATCTGGATGTCTTTGTTTCAAATTTCAATATATTTGTGTTCAGGGCATATGATACCCTTTTTTGTTGCTTTTTAAACTTGTGAGGCAGAAGTTTGGCTTTTGCCCTGGGAGAAAAAAGAATTAAAAGTGGGGGGACCTAGGGAGTTGATCAGGAGGTTGGGGGGGTGGTAAAGAAAAAAATATCCAGCATTAGTGAGGAATGGTGGGTTAAATCACTTACTGAAGATTTTTAATGACATTTCAGTGTTCCTCGTATAATTACTCTTCATCTGAGATGGGCCATAATGCTGTTGGACAGTCGCGGTTCAGGCTCGCTAGCTCGCTTCATTAGCGTGTCATTCCTATTTCACATCAGAGGCTTTAATTGTAATGCTGAATATGCACAGCTCTCCACAGAAGCCTAATCAAAAAGGATCCACTTGTATTATTAATATCAGAAATCAGCCCGCTTGCTATTTTTTTATAAATAAAAGAATACAGACGCATAAATCAGCTGTCATTTATTAGCATGGGCCTGGCATATCCGCTAGACATGCAAGTAGCGCAACCCCACCCCGTCTCCCGTTCTTTCCTGCATCACTCATCAAGATTTAAAAAGAATAGAAGACAGAGAGGGAGTAGAGGGAAAAAATCTGCATTAAATATACATACTAATTTTGATGTGAAGTAATCAGATTACAAAGCAGGTGACACTGGGCACAAAGAAATGTGGACAGCCAGCAATAACGCGAGGATGGAGAGGTTCTTGGAGAGAAAAGATTGAAGGATGTGTGGGCAAGGAGAAAAGATGGGAGGATTACAGATTTACATTCAAAAGCAAATGGCATGAGTGGAAGCCACTACGGCAGAGCAGAAACGGTGCCTTTTAAGTTGGGGCAGGGTGAAAAATGAGAGCACATTTGCACAGGTTGTGCTGACCAACCATAAAATAAAATAAAGAAAAAAAAACAGCTGTGTTTTGATTCTTGCAGCAATCTCAGTCAAAGTGTCGTGAACTGCTAATCCACATCAGTAAGAGACACTGGTGCTGATGCAGATGGCACCAAGAGGACTACACCTGAGTATCTATCCCTGAAAAAAATACCACATGTATCTAGCAAAGTGTCCATAGTCTACATGTATTTAAACTGAGTTTGCATGTTTAACTTTGTGCTGCTAAAGGATGAAAGACATTTCAGTTAAGAGTTGACTGGTTATCCAAAAACTGCCAGAAAAATGTTCTTTGTGCCACTTAACCTGTCATATTACCATGTTGTCACAGTACAGCTACAACAGGCAGCTTATCATAGTGTTAATGCATGCTGACATGCCATGAATTAGGTCACACAATGCAACAACTTTAAACAGCTTTTAAAAAGAAAATCATCAACAAATTGAGACTTTTGTGTTCCTGTTGCACAACGACAGTCAGGAAAAAACATTTAAGCTGTATGGCCAGAAGTCTATTCTCCATAAATCTGTTCCGCATGCAGCCTTTCGCCAGTCTATGTCCGAGGAAGACAACAAAAGTACGTGCCGCAAGACAACATTGTCACATTTCATTTCGGGAGACAAGAAAAGTTATGACAGCTTCAGGTGGATGAGACAGACATAAATTGTTAATTAGACATTAACGGGGAGACAGACATTAATTAGGCATTAATGTGGAGACTCCTCATACAGTCTTCCCTCAACCTCTCCCCGTCACATTCTTCCCCTGAGTTTCTATCTATAGCTCGCCCCCACACCGCTCCATCCACTGTATGCTCTCTCACATCTGTGTGTGTAGAAGCAGATGCATGTGAAAAGTATTGTTATATCTGTAGGCTTAGATTTAACACCTTGTGCATTTTAAGAAGATGCAATTGGCCGTAGACTACAACTAAATCAAACACAGCTTGGATACTTCAAACATTTAATGTTGGTTAAGGGCCTTTTTCAATACACAGTTAGACACATTCCAGGGTTAGTTGCTGCAGCTGCAGCTACGTGACCGCTTGACTTTCCTTCCTGGCTAAATCTGTTTAGTTGTTCAAGCAGGGGAGGATGTTTCTTGCTGTTCAGGGCAACATGCAAACAGGCCCCTCTGTCACACTGTCAGTATCAACATGCAGGAGGGGAATTTGGCACTGCTTTGAGAGGAGGTTTGTGTAAACTGCACATTCACTGGCGATTGAAAAGGATTTTTAAACACAAACCAAAGGGAAAAGCGAGTGAGGGAATGTACTGTAAGGAGAAAGTAAATTACTTTTCACTGTACTGTATGTGTTTGTTATAACCCTGGGAGAAGGAAAGCAGGGATATGATAGCGGCAGGGGGAGGGGGCAGTGCTCAAGTGCAGGTCAGCTCCATTACCTGAGTCCAGCATGTCCCTCACACATACTGAACATACATATATAACCCCAGCTTGATGATTTTCTCTTCCAATCTTGCTAGTTTCCATTGCAAACCTCTTTGATCTGGGATTTGCATTTTAGTGCCTACAGGGTGAAAATTATTTGGATGAGATTTTTTTTTCTCTCTATCTCATTGCCTTCTTTTCAGCATCTTCTCACTCACCCATTCACCATACCTGGGGCTTGTAAACTCAGCCCCACTCCCCCCCCACCCTTGACTCTCTCTCTCTCTCTCTCTCTCTCTCTCTCTCTCTCTCTCTCTCTCTCTCCAGCTCCTTTCACCCCTCTTTTCCTGCTGCTCAGGATCTCCTTTTAATATCAGCTATGCCCTAGAATGAAACAAACAAATTAACTGACAGGAGGAGAGTGAGCGTCAGTCTCATCTCCTCATCTGGATGTCGTTCTTGGGATGAAGCACAAACCCCTGAACGATGCTTTCATCGCACTGTTAGGCATTTATTATTATACTTTTATTTTTACACTTTTTTCTGTTATTCCACTACCCAAACATTACTGATGTCAACATATATCCATGTAATGCTTAATTCCAGAAATCAGTCAGATTCAGTCTTTGCGTTGCGATCTATGTCGGAGCAAGTGTTGGTCCAAGTGAGTCCCCTTCAGGGCGGCCAAGAATAAGCAAACATTTACAGCATGTCATTCATCTAAAGGGCCCTTGAAATATAATGTGAGTTATGACACATGGTTTGGTTAGTTGGTTATTATTTTAATTTTGGAGTTTGTTTCACGCTGAGGTGCAGTAGGACAACATTTTGCAGCTGTAGCAGGTTCTAATTTATCTTTATTTTTCGTTCTTTTTTATTTACGGCTCTTCTGATGTGAACTGTCACTGTAACTTTGTGATACCTGATTAGGTATAGCATAAAAGAAAAATAAGAACTCTTAAAAGTGAGAGATTCATTTAGTTGTAATACAAAACTTTGCACACCAGGTGCCACTTAATTTTACACATTGCATCTTTAACAGCTATATTTAATTAGTTTTAACTCAGAAAAGAAAATACAAATGTGATACACTGTTTTCAAATGAATGACATTCAGCACAAATCTCCATTATGGCCAAAAAAATAACAGAAGTTAGTTGTTATAGCTTTTTTTTTTTTTGCTAAATTTAAGTTCCTAGGTAAATAAGTATGAATTAAACTAAAGTTGCTTGTGTGCCTTTAAATGTGGACACTTCATTTCTGCAGTCTGATGGATCAGGAAGCACGTTCTATTTTATTTTTTTCAAATGTAAATGCCATTATACACTGTAATTATAGCTATGTTTAGTCCTGGGATTGTCTATGCCTTATTTGTAACCCGTTATGAGTTTTAACGTATTTAAACTTTTATATATCTCTATTTAAATCCATCTTCTTTCAAAGATAATGCATTGAAATTTGCTCTTAAGGCTCACAAGTGAATAATTCTTCATTCAGTATTACCCAGAGTGAGCATTTTAGTCTAATCTAGCCATTATAAATGGTTTGTGTGTTTATGAACAAGCCAAAAAAAACTCTTTATTCATATTAAACAAATATTTGTATTAAAAATAAATCAATATACTGACGTCCTTGACTCCAAAAAGAATACTTTTTGAAGGTTAGCAAAAAGTGAATGTTGCGCAGATATCTGTGCCATTTTTTGATAAAAATGTTCATTTTACAGATTCAACAGAATCACTGAAATACAGCCAGCAGCCATTTTTATTTATCCCCCCCATCCCTCTCTGTCTCCCCATACACCGGTCCTGTACCACAGCATTTACTGTCTTCTGATCTCCAACCAATATTTCTTCTTTCATATAGTGGTGAGGACCTAATTTGTACCCACATGTGATCAGCAACATTTTGTGCTATAGTCCGGCCTTTGCTTGCATGGATATTTAGCAGAGCTGAGGAGGCGAAACTGGATTAATTTCACCTCAACGCCAGTCAGGTTTTGCTATAAAGAATCAGCTCTTAGATCAGGCATGTTAGCGAATGGTCACTACAGAGAAAAACACATTGCTGTGGAAAATTCCAAATATACTTCACGTACAAAAGCTGACTTACATTTACATATATAAAGACACCTTTTACTTAACTTTTCTAAATGGTTTTCACCTTTGAACAGTGTGAACTAATCCTGTTAAAGCTGACAGAGACAAAATACCATGAACAGATGCATTTTGGCAGCTTAAACGTGAGTTTTTTTCTCTCTCTTGTTTTTGAGTTAAGCTAAGCTAATCTAAGCTCAGCGGCTACTCGCTGTAGCTAGAATTACTACGCAACTCGTGGTACCAATGTTCTTCTTTTTTGAGTATACTTTCCCATATCTTTCTCATATTAGGACTATAAGTATATATTGGCTTGTTAAAAAGAAGATTTTAAATAATAGGAGTATTTTGATGCAAACAAAAGACAGACCTTGTTTAATTTTGCTTAATATTTTTACCTCAGCATCTAACTGCATCATCATCCCTGCGTCTCAAACAAAAACCCCTACAGCAAAGCATTCCCATACATGTAGACAAGCACCATTATCACCCTCTAAACCAGACATCCGTCACAGCTAGTCTGCTTCCAGCTCACTGTCTATTTGATGTTTTTAAACACTTTATATTTGTTATCATATCAAAGAGGATGCATGTGACTATCAAACACTGGAAGTGCGCACTCTCGGCCGAGGGGCCCTCTCAACCAGCCACACTGCATTCCTTATTCTATTTTATCTCTCTTGGTTTTTGACTAATGTCAGTAACAGCTACCGGTAATAAAATGCTTGTTAGAGTTTCACCGTTGCCTCGCAGCGTCGGCTTTGATACATTGTCAGGCCATTTGCCAGTGTTTCCTGATTACCTCGCCTCTGACTGCATGTTTATTGATTGGGAGTTAATAAAGCGAGGGCCTCCGCTTATTTCGTCTTCGCCTGCTTTGCAGTAGGTGAAGCTTCCTTTGATGTGGAGGCGATACATTGTCAGGCAACATAAATGCATGCGTTGTAATGTCAGCTTTGCTCCGAGCCTCCTGTTTGCATTGAGCAGTGCTGTTTGGAGGCACATTGTGATGTCTCTTATTGTCATTGTAGTGAATAAAAAGGTGCAAGCAAAAAAAACAAATGGTGCCAATTACTCACATTACCTGCAGGCAGTCTGGGTGACTCTATTTTGCCATCTGTAATGTTGACAGCTGATGCTACAATATATCTTTGCATCTGGTTATTTTTATGTGTAAATGCTTTTATATCTGTATGTGTCAGATCATCACACCGCTTGTCATCTCTGAATCTGTTTATCTTCTGGTTTCTATAGTGTTGCAGCCCCCCCTCTACTCTTTCTATACTGTTCATTCCCTTGACAGTCAGCATTGGCGATTTTATCCCTTACCAGCTGATTGTCTTTTGTCTCTGTCCTTTCCAGCTTCTTCCTTTGCTGTTTATTCTCTTCCTTTCCCTAGACGCAGACTGGCTTGGATGGTTTTCTGTTTCCTCCTCTGGCTGACTTCTACCCCCCTTCAAACTCCGCCAGTCGTGTCAAATCAAAATAACACCTTTAAAAATTCAGTCAACATTACCCTTACAAACAGCGAGGGCCTCCTTGTTGTCTATTCATGTATTCAGGTGTACACTGTATCATGGAGGAGATGCACTCTGAGCACGAGGGAGCCAGACATGGTAGTTCTATCAAAATTTGATGTATTCATTCATAGTCACTAGTAAACTCTGTTTGTTTGCAGATAAGCGGGCTGTTTACTGGGGGCCGGGCGGACAGGGAAGCAGGCAGGCACATGTAGATCAGTTTCTTATCGGACAAGAGGTGACCCTGCACCTGCTGTGCCGTGTAACCCCTGCTCGGTCCCCGGTGGAGCATAAGCCGTGGAATACGACAAGGTGGCCTCGTTCTTCTGCCATCTTTCTGTTTATCTTGATGTGTGCTTGTATTTATGCGTGCACTAGAGAGACAAACACCATATGTGCTCTGCCTAAGAATTGGCCCTTATCCCCTACATTCATTCTCCCCGTTTTCTCTTTCTTTCTCTGAGTTATAGCTTATTTACATCCGCGTTTGGTGTCACATTCTTGGGTTCAAACCAAAAGTGCTGTAGCCTCGGGCTGGCTCCAAGGCTTGTGTATCATTGTGTTTGCTGATCACTTTCACCACAGATAATTTATTATGATAAAAATACCCAGTTGTGCTTGTATAGGCAATTTAATGTAGAATAATAAGTAAATCAGGAGTACTCAAGTTTGAATTGACCTCACCACCACATACAACGTTTTTCCTCTTTTTTTGCATCACTTTCCTGCTCGTTCACTTCATGTAGTGATCTCCCACACCCTGGTATATCTCACCCCAATCTCAGAGATTATCTTTGGAACTATCCCAAAATCTCGACATGTCAAAATGCATTACGAACATGAAAACATTTCTGTTTACAACATCGTGGTTGTGTCAATTAAATCTGATGAATTATTCAAACATTTATCTTCCCCCCATCATGCTGAGGGAATTTTTAATCAAGCCTCCTATTTGCTTTAATTTAGCTCTGTCAAGTGTGTATTTGTGTAAAATCCCTGGTATCATTAAAGATTTATCAACTGAAAATCTGTTCAGGATGATTCTGCTGTTAATTGGCAAGGAGGCGAGCGCTGGTGTTACACTCATCTGCAACAAGTGCCACTTTGTTGGATGGATGCAGCGCACAATGATGAGCATCCTACAAATTGCTTTTGGTCAACAATGTGAGGAAAATGAACTGGGAATGTTTTTTTTTAGAAAGCACAGTGAATGCAGATGTTTTCAACCCTTATATCACTGTCAATGTATGTGATTGTCAGCAGCATTTTTATTGCTTTCTTGTTTCATCATCTATCATCATGTCATAAATATGTCATCAAGACTATGAAGAAATATGTCGTCATCTGTGTCATGCATGTGATAAACTTTGTTTTTCATTGGGTCAATATTATATAAACGTCATCATAAGTTACTTTGAGTAGTCTGTGCAGGTGTATACAGCACACCCTCTCTCTAGTTGAGAATTTCTTTGTTTCTTGAATGATTTGATGGTGTTTGTGTTTTCTGAGACCTCCTGTGTTGCTGCCTCTACCTGAGCTTTGTGAGTTTGCATTCAAGTCTTTATTTATCTGTCTGCTTTATGATCTCTGGTAAGTCTATACCACAGAGCTTCAAAGCTCCAGTAAACAACGCAGGCATCAGAAATCTGAAATAAAACCCCAAACATCACATCCCTGGATGATCCAGCAACCTTACAGTACATCAAAGTAACCCTTTATAGATTGCCCTCAATCATTTTGGACAGCATGGAAAAGTGGTAGTTGAAACTTGATTTCACCAAAATACATGAGGCTAAATATATTTCATTCTAGTTGTATCATTATTTATATAACTATTTATAATTATATAAAACTATATAACTTGTAATTAAAAAAAGTAGATTTACAAATAAACTCGGGGGAAAAGAAAGACTTTTTGCTATTGAGAATCTGAAGTTATGCATCAATATTATGATGAAAATCTTTTGCTTCACATTTAAACACATGTAAGTTGAACCTAGCTGACATTTAGCCTGATCTCCATTATTTTGACTTGAATGGCCACTTAAACTTTGAGTATGTAAAAAGCTGAAATTATTTTTATGTGTGACACATTATCACTGGATCAGAGTAAAACCAGCTTGAGCGTTAAACAAAACTTTAGTCAAATCAACCAAAGTAATATAGTTCAAGTAGCATTTAAGAATAAATCACCTGATATAATAGCTTGTTACTCTTGGCCAGATGGCGACCACATGTCTGTCGAAGGTCTGGGGGAGGTTAGACTGAAGTCAAAGAGCAGATCTGCAATCCACACGCAACCCTAGCTAGCTAAGTTTTTCTAATACTGTAAATTTCTTTCACACACCTTTCTCCCTTTTTTTCCTTTCCCCTCTTTCTTCTCATAAAAGTTAAATATCCTTCAGCAACAGATTAGAGGAAATGGTGGCACAGCCCATTCCATTATCCTCTCCACTTTTGAGAGCCGTGTTTTTGGGCATGTTTGAAGCATTTTGAAGCCATATCACAGATGACATGTTGTGTGAATATTTTCAAACAGCTCTCCTTTGTAATGCAAATGGCCGTGACTCTGTCAATAGTAAGGCAGACGCATGCTGAATGGATAGCCTGAAACTTTGGTGGTGCAGTTTTGACTCCAGTGAAGGATTATAATGTTAACTGCTTATGATGGGGAAGGGGGGGTTATTTTAGGGCTTCACTAACTTTCCTCACACACTCTTGCACATGATTTACAAATAGACTCCCATACACACACACACATATACACACGTCTTGTGGGTTCTCACGTTTGTGCTTCACTGATCCCTTTCACAACTAAACCCCCAACATATACACATGCTCACTCACACACTGTGCTTGCAGGCCTCCCCATTGCCCAAAGAACCTGCAGCACATCTGTCTACACTGCATATCCTCCTCCTCCTACTGCTGCTCCTGCTCTGCTCTTCTAACCACGGCCAGGTGTTTGCCCGTAGCCGCACAGCTCTTCATCTCCAGGCTGCCAGACCGACGCTGATGTAATTGCTCTGTCCGCTGATCCATGAAAACAGAGGGAGCAGAGAGGCAGAAAAGAAAAAAAATAGGAACGGCTGAGAGAGACGTTGTATGTTGCAAAGCCAGAAAAAAGGCTGGGAGTCTGTGACATGCATGCACAGAGGTGTGGGTGGTGAGAAAGGATCATGTGCGACTATTTTATAGAGGGTGGAGTGTGAAGCTCTCACTATGTGTTTACAAGAAGGGCAGGGGTAAGTTGGGTGTCGAAGCAGCCGTGATTTTTGTACATGTCTGTGCAGGTGCACATGTTTCCAGGTGTGCTGTTTGCACACATCTCTTTTGAAACAGACAAAGCAAGCTACTCTGACAGACTGTGGGTGTGCATTCAGAGCTCATGTTGTGACGGTGATATCAATTAATGTATTCATGATATTTATATATTTAAATATATTTATAAGGGGTTAAACCCACAGGGGAAGGTTGCTTCCATTTTCCTAATGACATGCAAATGGGGTGTAATGTTGTGTTCCATTTCAGGCCCATGCCAGTAAGTTGTGTGGCGTTATGGGAAATATCAGTGGGTATGGGCACCAAAGGAAAGGTTGACGTGTCATCAGAAGTCAGGAATTGCAAATAAGTTTGAGTTTGTACATTTCACATAACAAAAAAAAAAACAAGTTTACAATTTCACTCCAATTTTGTGACTCATCTGGATACACTTGAAGTGCACACACAGTCATGCCAGCTTTAATCATCTGTATTACATGTAAGCAAGAATTACTTGTGTGTCCAGGCAGCGTATTTCACAAATTATTCATGTTTCTGGATTGATTGTGTCTCTTGAAAAAGCTGGAGGGTTTAAAATGATTTACTTCAACAAACTTATATAAGGATAAAATGAAGTGATAATATTGCATTTTAAATTGAATCTGCTAGCTCTGCAGAATCACACAACAGTGAGTTAATATTGCTGTACAGCCACCACTGCAGATCATTAAAATTTTCCTCAGCATGGCAGCTAATTCATCAAGCATATCCTATTTATTTCATCATGAAATAAACAACAGCATTCATTTAATGAGCAGAAATTGCAACACTTAGCCTGGATCCCCTGGAGTTTTGAATCAAGTGTTAGATTAGATTAAGGTTTCCTCCCTATGTGTCTAACCTGTGGCACAGTGATGAGACGATTCTGTATCAAATTAGAGAATCAGAGAGAAAAAGCCTCCTGCTGTTAAAGATCTAATTATTGCAAACACAATAAACAGCTTGATTGTTTTTAATCTCTGCCATTTACACAAATCATGGAGCTTTATGAAGTCTGAAAGTACGTTTCACTGAGTCACATATCAAATTTGTCTTAAATGATATTTTTTGTGTTTCAAAATTAGCTGGTCTCACAATTTGAACTTTTCTAAAGTGTTTTTATTACAGTCATATAAATGCTAAGTAAAGCAAAAACAGTAAATATGTAACGTGATTTTGTTGAAATAAAATACCCATTAGCACCAGCAGAAACAATGTTTTGGCTAAATTCTACATGAAGATATTAATCAGAAAAGCAACAGTAGGACTTGATGTGTGATCCTGTAAATGATTCTTTCAAATATGAACTTTCTGCTTAAAAAATTAAGCTAATCTAAATTTTTCTTTGCAAAATGAAGCTATGCATTCAAACTTCATATTCAGTAAAAGAAATGTGCGCTAAGTTGCTAACATGACTGTAGTACAATTTTTCTTCATGAATTATATAAAAACCAGAAATAACACTGTGGCTTTTAGTCTTTCTAGTGATAAAACAAACAATATTTTTATGTTTGTTTAAAAAGATGTCCTTTTTATCATTAGATTTAGTGTTCTTCATGAAGCTACATTAACTGGGTAGCTATTTAAAGAACATATACCTCAGAATCTATTTTTTCATCTGACTGGACAGAAATAAGCTGAAAGAATTTTTCCAAAATCTCTTTACTGCAGATTTAATTGTTTTAAACTTAGTTTAATCTTTGATAAACATAAATCTGACAATTCTTTTTGTATGGCCACATTATGAATCCACCCTCAAACTTAGTTAAAGAGTTTTTTTTCATTTTTCTTCTACTAATTTACCATGTGGGGATTTGAGTTAATTTCCCTCTCTTCTCAAAAAGAAGTGGATGTGATGTTCCACAGAGCAAAATCTTTCAGAGTGAGTAAATATTTATCTAGAAATAAATTGATTCTTGATTTTAATTCATGTGTTAACTGTTGAAGTGAGCCGGTGACTTTAGCTCGCCTCTTTTGTATGTCTAACTTTAATTAATTGCCATTACTATCATTGCTGTCCAGCTGATTTGCTCACCATTTACAGTACCCACTCTGCAAATCTCATCCTCTCTAGCAATGCTGACATTTGGAGAATTCTTGATTAACATAATTAGACAAGTTTGATGGGAGATTTAGAAAATCCTTCTTTTCTCCCGTCCTGACTTGTTTCCATGCATGTCTTGCAATCTTCACTTTAATGCTTTGAGTCCATGGATTAGTAGTGACATTTATAAAGACACATTTAACCACAAGATACTTAGAAAGTATATCCAATCCTGTGTCAATGTTTACTTTATGGACTACAGTCTCGCTTTGCAATAAGTTTTTTCCCTTTCTCTGTGATAATCTTTATATAAAAAGAAAACCAGAAGACCAAGCGTGTATTAAGAGACAAAGGGGAAAATAAAGAGACACAGATAGACTCTGGCATGCTGTTATTTTTCTATGAAGGAGACCAAGGAGAGCTCCAGCAGTTTATTGATTTTCAGGAACTGCTTTGCTCTCATTGTTATCCCCGGGTGCTGAGCACTCTTCATCGGACACACGTAACACCTCAGGCTGTGATCCTTGTCTGAGACATCCCAGCTCTCACAACAGGCCCTTCCCACATCACACAGCCCAGCATCGCATTCATACCCATTCATGCTTATGTCTCAATAGCTTCCACTCGGGAGGTAGCAGGCGACCATATGGGAAATTTAGGCATAGAGGCACATACTCGCATGTTTGAATGTTATTGTGTATGTGTGCAGGGAATGTACTTCTTTATTCCTTTTTCCCAGAGTGTAATTCCACTGTGTGTTGTTAAGCAGGGCCTGCTGTGGTTTAGTAAAGATGAAAGGTCACATAAACAAAAACTATTTCAATTTAACAGATTGACACTTCTCAATCTCAAGTTGGTTTGGATGTTTACCCAGCATGCATCGGCTCATGCTAAGAGCATAAAAGAACTAAAGCTGCATCACATCGATGCTCTTACTGATTATACCTTAATCAGATGAAAACAACAAATCACAATGTTTCGATAATGTCCAGCACCTCTTATTCAAACCTGGTCAGTGTGAAATGATGTCAGGGCTTCTGCTCACCTTTAGCTTGGGTTTGTCTTTAATTATTGTCAGGGAGGAACACACAGCCCAGCTCATCAACTGGATAAATATTTGACCACTATTCCATAAATTGGCATAGGGGGTTTTGTTTTAACGGTACGTTCTGTCCAAGCGACACATCATACAGCAGGCGATGCACAGTGAATTGGCTCTCTGCAGGTGACTGCAGCCAGCCTCTGCATGAGGTAAATTAAAACTCAAATTTCTGCTCTAAAAAGGACAAATTTCATACACTTCCTGAATTTGTCCTATTTAATTATAACCTATGTCAAAGCATAATTCAGGAAGCTTAGGCAGGGCATCCAATTAATCAAGAAATAGGTATATTTGTGGACTGTGAAGATGTGTGAGCATGTGTGTGTGAGAGGCAAAGTTTAGGTGGGTGTCTTTGTGGGTGGTTCCGGGTAAATTTGATTTGCCTCAACCCGGGGGGTTTCGCTAACAGGACTCAGGGGTACGTGCTTGCACCAAGTAAGCTCAAAGCAGGACAAACAGGGTATGAGGCATCATGCCTTAACAAATAAGGATCCCACTGTGATTTCAGTCAGTCTTGCTTTAGCTGGGCTTACGGTTTATGCAAATGGAAAATCTGGGAAGGATCATAGAAATCCAAACAGTCTTACATTTTTGATTATCATTCCACATTGGACAACAAAGGCTGCAAAGGACGAACAAGACTCAGAGCTTCAGCAGTAACAAATGTTAGAAACATAGAACATAGTTTTAATATTGTCTGAAGATATTATTCCTTATTTTTAAAAAATGCAATGATCTTGTACTGTTCTGAATAAATGTGATCCATAAGGTCAGATCTATAGACTAACATACACCACACTGATTGTCACACCTTGCTAAAATAAGTACAGTAGTTAAATTAAAGTCTGAGGAGCATCTATGTAATATAAAGTAGCGTTTAATAACGGTCTCACAAGGTTTGTGGTGGTGCTGAAAGTAAATATAAGAGGCAAATAAGAAAATGATATGGTGCTGACAACCGAGGCAAGTGTATCAGTATGTGAGTACTTGTGTTTGTCACATTTAGTGGTGTGCATTCGAATTTAAGTTTTAACCAGATTTGAACTTTTTTTAAAAAAGGTTTCAGTTTCCACATATCATCAACATATCAGCAAATGGCAGGGAAGTGAGTCTATGTGATGGGTTGAACGCAGTTGCCGACTCAGTGGCTTTAGATGATTGTCAATAAAGTTAAATGAATTTCAGATGCTTGTCAGCTTTGATCTCATATTCTTCGACGAACCGGTGATAGCCATCCTGGCCCCTCTAAGGCTGTCGCACAGGCATCTTCCTGACATGTGGAGTTTCAAATTGCCTGGCACAAGTAGTTGCGATAACCTGCCCAGTTTTGTATTTAATGTCAGTTTTAATCATCAATCACCTGCTTTTCTCTTTCTTAAAGCCGAAGAATACATATTTATGAGGTCTGGCTCTTTTCTGTGAACATTTGCTAATGATTACTTGCACTCTTCTCACCTGAAACTTAATTCCAGATGTGCAACTTTACAACGCAAAGTCCACACTTCAGCTCCCAGAACTTTTGCTCCTTGAGGACTTAAATCTATTGCGGCTGATGAGGCACTGATCTTAGAGAGCCGTTTCTTTAATTAGACCATCATATGTCAGATTTGTGTTCACGTTGCAACCGGACAGACTGATTCAAACTGCCCAACACAAAGTCGGCTTTCTTCGACAGGAAGGCCAATAAAATGCTGAATGTTTTGATCAGACAGGCTCAAACAATCCTTTTGCTAGGAGGAAGAAAAAGAAGACTTGTCATCATGCTATTAATCATGTGAGGGCGTCAGGGTTCAGCTGGTGTCACAATCAGCTTCAAAAAGCTTTACTTATTAAGTTCCTCTCATTCTGCATGGTCTACTGTGTAAAATCTTTGAAGATTTGATCAGGTACAGGTGCTGGTTCTTGCTGTTCAAAGCGACACCTCAAACTCTTTTGCCTGGCCATTAAAGTCAAGGCAAGGGCCAACTTCTGCATTTCTATTAGAGTTGCAGCCTGCAAAGGAATAAGCTTATTAGACCTAATTACAGATGGTCTCTCCTCCAGTTATTTCTTATTTTCAGCTATATATATAGACAAAGTGCAACCTTCACTAAGCATTTTGTTCTGCTAAAATTATGTTGATTTTAGAGTTTTAATGATGCACAATGCTTAACATTGTAGGGTATCAAATGTATTTTTTTCCAAGATAGGGTCATTTTTAGTATTTATGTAGGCCAGGGGTGCCCAGATCCGGTTCTCGAGATCTACCATCCTGCAACTTTTAGATGTAACCCTTCTCCAACACACTTGAATCAAATAGTTGAATTCTCTTAGTTGCATCTTAAAGTTGCAGGATGATAGATCTTGAGGACCGAGCCTTGGCTCCCCTGATGTAGGCGTTTTCCACAATAAATAGTCAGGATGCCTGGGTCAAAAAAATAGAAGTTCCCAACAGGTTTTAAGGAATATGTTGGGATTTTCAGCACTGCATAAGAACAGATTAAGATACAAACATGCAACAAGCACCACAATATAGCCAAGACACTGTGAATTCATTATCAATGTATCAAAGAATAGAAACAGTGTATTATATTAATGTGGGACTATAACATGGGGTGCAAATCAAAATATGAGTCATCTAATTTTATTCAGAGAGCACTTTTTATATATTAAAAGCACACAATATATCCCAGCACACAAACACACACACAGCTACACAACCACATATTTAACAAAAAAAAAGTGGAAGATTTATCTGTTTTAGTGTGTTTATACTTAAGGTGTGCAACAGTACAGATTGTTTTTTGTTGTTTTCTTTATTTATTAGAAAGTCTTCCACACACTCTGTGTTGGAAACAGATCAGGGCTGAAGTGTAGCCTTTTACTTCTGCAACTCTTACTAATATAATATGTGATAAAAGGTGACACTATGTGCATTGCTGTAAAATGTCAACATTATTTTCTGCATTGATAAAAATAAACAACATTTGCAAAGACTCAGCTGTAACCCCGTGCTCATGTGTCATGGTCCATTCCAGATTCTTCCGAGCCCAGAGACATTGACATCTCCTCTGAATAACAGTAACAACAAAAAGTTCTTTCCTTGAGAAGCATTTCTTTGTTTAACCTGTACTCATCATCAAACACTATGCCTTTGTGGACACTCTTTTTGTTCCATTATTATGACTGTTGTCAACACTTGCTGTATTGCAATTATCTTCTAAATTCATCACAACCCCTAAATTGGCTCCATCTCAACATTTGTTTGAGTATATTGTTAGCCTGAAATGTGGAGATGTACTGGTAGGAACTGGCAGGAAAAAACCCTTAAATGTCCAGGGTGTGTATTGTGTTAAGTATAGGTTTATATACTTTTTTTTATCCTGAACACTTTTGCTTTAAAAGCTATAGGTTGTAAACCATTCAGTCAGGAAATTATCTTCTAAATAAGCAGCTACAACTTAAAATGCTGCAATATGGGAGAGGAAAGACATGGGAGCTTGAAGTTGCATTGTTTGTTTAGGGCCCGATTCATTTTTCTTTCTTTCTTTTTTTTATGAGGATTAGGCTTGTCGGCGGCGTGTGCACCGACTGAGCCAAGCTTCTCTTCGCCACTACACACTCCAGCAATCAGGCAGGCTGCCAAACAAACAGATGAAGTCAACAGAGAGATGCTTCCTAGTGTCTTCTGAGATGTGACTACAGCAGATGCAATGCTGACACCAGCAGTTGACACAGTGTGACAACCCACTGTGTCTACACAGCCAGTTCCACTTTGACTTATTTTGAAAAAAGGAGAAAGGAAAGGAGGGAGCGGGGGGTGACACTATGCACATGATCACACATAAGATAATGTTTGTCAGCAGCAACAGCAGTGCCAGTATGTAAGAGAGACAAAGACTGACAACAGGGGTTGATTTCATGGTGCAGTCACGTTGTGTGTACAGCCCTTGAAAGATTCGTGGTGCAGAGGTTTTGCCCTGATCATCATTCATTCTCTAAGGTGTGTTATGGTCATTACACAGGTCAGAATCCCATTACTTAGATGCAATTTTAACCATGATTTTTTTTCATATTGCCCTGCCTGAAATCTCCACATTGCCACCCAGACAGGGATGCTGAAAGCACTGCATGCTGGTTAATGGAGTTCTTAGTTTTGAGAAGCTCTAGGGGATGGAGAGAGGGAGTATCTGTATCCAGGTAATTACAGTCTGAGGGGGCACAGAGGTCCTCTGTGATTACACATCAGCCCTGTAATGGATTCAACACTTACAGACGTTGAGAAAGAGAGTAAGAGAGAGAGAGAGAGAGAGAGACAGAGAGAGAGTAAGAGAGAGAGACGCATTCCTTACCTTTCCCAAAGTGACGGCAGGGGAAGCTGGCAAGGTAGGGCGGGGTAGGTAGGTATATCTGCAAGATGGATTATGTGGGGTTTGCCGAGTTCAACATTGACACAGATTCATCGTAAATCATTATGCTGGGGACCCGGAGTGATTTCTGCATTAGGAGCAGAAAATGGAGTTCATCCAGTCAATGAGGGAGGGCATATTTCACATCAATCACCTCCACTCTCATGTTACCAAGGCTTAAATCTCACTTATACTGTTACCAATAGGGTTCAATGGCTATGATGGCAATCAGCCAGATTCTACACTAACAGCAACGTACTGACTCTACAGAGAGTAAAGCGTGGAGATTTCTAGCTATTTGTTAAAAGAAAATTAGATGGAAAAATAACAAAGCAAACGTTGTTTCTGGTCAATGCTTGCTGAAATTATAATTTTGTGATTAATTAAACATCTTAAAAATGGTAATCATGTGTTGTTGAACTTTACAGCAGCAGTAATTTGACCACAATCCTGCAGTTTCAGTGGAGTTTTAATATATCTGGAGGTTACAGGAGGTTTTGGAGGTGTCCAACTAGGTGGAGTGAAATAAAGTTAAACCTTTGTGTTTCTTAACAACTGATTGCAATACTTTAAGCTTTACTGACACAGTGTATAATGACCCAGTGTGTGAACCACTTTTAAAAAGAGTACTGAGGTGGTTAGCTTTTTCTTTGCGAGAAACCAGGTTTCTCTTATTCATGACAACAAGCTTGAAATATATTTAAAACAGTCTTACACCACAATGTGTTTCAATCATGTTGGTTAATTGTACAGATCATACAAATCAGACTATGTCTTCCAATAATGTTTCAAACAGTTTTAGTGGAGCAAATGTCTGATGAGAGGGAGATCCAGTTGAGGAATTCAGAGGAAAAGACGCCAGGGCATTGACATGTAAAAAGCCTTCACACTTTCCTACACAGAGACGTGACTGAAAGGGACACAATGCAACTCCAAAATGCTTTATTTCTGAGCTCTTTTTGGATTTATGTGGTCTCGGGTCTGTGTAAATTTCCATCTCTCTTTGTTATTTCCCCATTAAGTGTAACGGCCTGCCAAACTATGGTTGTTTAAACCAGTAATTATGTTATATCGCTTAGTTTATGTTTTCTAAAATGTCATTATTTCAGAATTGTTTGTGCAGGGGATGTGGTTTCTTTATCAGATTATATTTTGTTTTATTTTCTTGTTATCTTGCTATCTAATGTCATTTTGAGGTATTTGACAACTCTTGGAATTGTTTTAAATGCATCCATTGTTGATTTGAGTCACTTTAAGTTATGTAATAGCTGCTTTCAGTCATTATATACTTTTCTGTGTAGTTTTCCCCATTACTGTAGTTGTTTATTTTATTTTGATGTCCTGTAATAGTTTTTTTTTATAATTTAAAGTTGTTTTGAGTGTCTTTGTATTTGTACTTTTTCACCTCTTTGTGAATAAATGAGTCTCTTGTTTTGAGTCATTTCACCTGTTTTCAGTTCATCTTTTTTTTGAGAAGTTTTGTTTGCTTTTTAATTTTTTTAACTTTTGGGCTATTTTACACTTTTACATTTTTAAAGTTTTTTGTGCATCCCTTTAGCCATTTGTAAACACTTTGTTTAATAATGGTATGTTTGAATAATTTCTGTAGTTGTTTTGAATAATTAAGGATCTATTTGTGGTTGTTTTTTAAAGGTATTTGTAAATATTTATACCCTAATGAAAGAAAAAGGCTTCTGTATTTTTTTATACAATGTTACTAAATAACTTGTGGATATTATTATTTAGCCTACTTTCAGATTTTCATGTTTAATCAAGTTTTTCCGCACATTTAAAAACATTTTGGACTTTAGAAAGAAAAGGCACAATTTTGGCGTTATCCTTTTATTTTCTTTCTATGTATATTTGGGGACCCATATCCTGAGATGGTTTTTATTTCTTGTCTCTGCTGCCAGAGGAAGCAAAAGGGAGAGAAAAGTGGCTTCATGACTCCACTGCTGGAATCCGGATATGATGAAAATGTTTCTGACTCTAGTAAACTACCGCAGCTGAGCGTCGAAGCTGTCGCGAGGATCTTATTTATACTTCTTAAGAGTAAATTACCTGGACCAAACTGGACTGGAAAACTGGAACTAAAAGTTAGGGAGAAGTTTTGGACGGTAGTTTACTGTTTCAGCCAGTTTTTTTCGTTTTTTCTGGCGTCTCGAGGAAAAGTTTAAGGGAAGGAAGAATGGGAATAAGAGTGATTTGAAACAAGGGAGTTGTCATGTTTGAAAGGTAAGTAGCGTTACATGAACACAAAACTTTTTCTTTTTCGTCTTTTAATGGTAAAAAGGAGGGAGCGCGTGAGCAAATGGGTTTGGTGTGGAGTTTCAAAACAAGTTTATAGAAAACGCGCGTGAAGGGAAATTTCCATGAAGTTTTTTTCTACTGGGGCTCGACGTCACTTTTCTCAGTGTGTGAATAAGCAAACCACTTTCTCCACCTGAGTAATGACTTTGCATGCTTTTTGCTTTTTGTCTTGAAGCCTGCGTTGGTAATGAGACGCTGGATTTTTAAGCACTGAAGGCTGAGGAAAGGGATTTTTTCACTTCTAAAGAAGACAACTGTCTCATGTCCAAGGAGACTGTCCTCTCTGCAGATGGGCCGGTGGGAAAGGGCCCAGGGCAAGATACAAGTCCACTGCTGTCACCTTCACACGGTAAGACAAAACACAGGTTATGAGTAGCATCACATTTACCTGTTGGTTCAGGTGTAGAGGCATTGGGAAGGTCATAAAGGTGCTGCTTATTGCTAAGGTTTTTGTGTCTGACAAGCCAAAATGTGTGTGTGCATGGCTCATGTGTGGACATGGTTGTCTCATGTGATTGTTATTGCAGTATACATGTTTCTACTTCTCATTTCTAGTGCACTAGTAATGAAACTGAGCTATAAAAACCAGGGTCAACTCATTCTACTTATGCCATCAAACATGAGAGAAAAAGGTGAAATGCATTTATAGATTATTGTCCCTTTTCTCATCTCAGCCTGGATCGGATGGCTTCTGCCTTAAATTTTTAAAATGATACTCACCCGACTTCTCGTGCACACCAGAGTCTGTGCTGTGGTGTTAAGCCTTGATAATGTTTGTGCATTTCCCCCCAATAAAGTCTGAAGAAACGCCCTAGTGACTATTAACAGCAACCACAGCCAATTATAGTTTTTAATTAACTTTCTAGCTGCCCCCAAGATTATCACATGTAAAATAAGCTTACCCCCGCACCCCTTTTTCATTTTTCTTCAAACAAGCAACGAACCGTTAACCAGTCTATTTATACCAAGCATCATTATGGCACTGTCAGAAAATACTAAAGTAGGACAAAGTAAGCAATCACTGAGTTTGTTGGATTGTAGATGGATTTTTTCTGGACTTTCTCAGGCACTTGCAGTTCAGACTAAATTCCCCCCTTCTCGGGGGACTGTGGATGTACTGAGAATAGACCAATTTATTTCTAATGGTTATTACTAAACACTACGACGCCTCACACAGTACTACTGCTGCTCCAAGCTGAGATATGTCATCCTTATCTAGAATTTTATGCCTCCACCCAGCTGACACTGCTTACAAACAGAAATATTGTTGCGAAAGGAAATAAAAAGCTTTGCTACTCATCTTTCTGTAGTTTTTCACCAATAGGATCTAAGAGCTACAAAGTGACACTGAAAAACCTCAGGGGCTTAAAGAAAACAGCAAGCTCCGAGAAGACATGACCAAACCAGTGAATGTAGTCATTGTGGATGGTTTATTTTCTGAACAAAGCAGCAGTGTGCAATGAGCAAAAAGAAGGACGTGGACACGGCTTAGAGAGATCAGTGGAAGTGTCTGTCATGTCTTTGCTCGGCTATCGGGTCACATGTTTTTTTTTTGTCCACATATTTTTTTTTTTCCAATTTTGATGAATGCAGTCTTTATGGCAAGTCAAAGAAGCTTGGCAGGTAAAAGTGCACCCGGGAGCAAAAGAGAAAATGAGATCCAGAGCTCTGGCAAGGCCTTTACCTGAACTGCCCCGCCATGTTACACAGCTTGCCAGTGGATTGTTTTTTCTGGCATGAATCGACAGAGCGGCCTCTGCATCAATGCTCGTCCAAATGTCTCTGATATTTTGTCCAGTCTGAGTAAACAAAAGTAAATGTTAACATCTGCTTTTGAAGGAAGGGCTGGGATTGACATGCATGTAGACAAGTTTATCCTGTAAACAACCATTTTTTTTAAAAAAATCACTCACCATGAATGAATCTTTTAACCAGGAAATCCATGTTTAACATTAAATTCTTGTAACCCTAGATGCTTGTGACAGTGATTCATCAGGAAGAACATTGTCTCCCAGGAAACCACCCGCTGGAGGACAAAGTCACGTGACGGAGGAGAAGCCTAATTATTGCAAGCCTGTAAGAAGTAAGTTTTAACGACCTGGGAAAGCTGTAGGCGGACAGCAGAACATCTTGCTGTTATTTTTAATGATAAACAACAATGTGTCGCTTAATTGGTGAGAATAAAAACGATTAACATGGTTTGCTTGCACAGTCGAATGGAGCTTAACTGCAGCAAGTGATTAGCAATGTTTGATTTAACATTTAAATGGCTGTAATTCTGCGTTTTTTTTATTTTCTTTTTTTGTTACAACAGTCCACCTGTCAAGTATAGCTGTTGTTGTGACAGTTTCATGCATGAGTCAAGATCAGATGACCAACTAAAATATAAGCTTGAGTGTTTCTAATTAAAACAATACCCAATATCGAGATAGCAGCAAGACCTCTGGATGCAAATGTAACATGTGGGTTTTCTTATTCTACCAAAAAGACAAGGACTTGGCCATTTTTATTTCCCTTTCCAAACCCCCAGCTCTGTGTTTTGGAAGTGAGGAAATCCTGTTTGTGGTTCTGGCATTGGCTGTTTTTACACACCGATAGACTTTAGCCACAGTGTTTTTAACCTTTACTAAACATTTACCTATTGGAGAAGCATTGTGCCAGCTACCAGAGGAATTTCTTTTCATTTTTCTTTTTTTTTGTTAAATGTGCATCCTCTACTACTATCAGTTGCGAGTCTGTTTAAATACGTGCACATGAATTTTACGTAATTCTAATAAATAGAGCTGAAGTAAAAAAAATTAAATAGACTTGATGCTGTGTATCATCCTCATCCTTTGAGAAGTGACACTTGTCAACAAGTGCAAATAGCAGCTGACTGCTTCAGTAATTATCACACCTTTATTTAACACTGCTCTTGACAACAGTTTGTTTCTTTTATAAGTTGTTAACTTTTTCCAGGCCACTTTTCCTTCCTTCTTTTTAGGTAATAAGCTTAATGATTAGCCAGTTGCTTGTTTACTGAACTAGCATGGAAAAAAAAACCAGAATAGCTCTTCTGTGAGAAGGTTTATTTTCTTGCTTGGCAGGTGTATATAGTATTGTACTTTTGGAGGGAGGCAAGCTTTGTTTTCATCTCATTGTTTTGCATTGTAATTGATGTTGTTGACCCCAACATTCACATGCAAACTGTTTTCTTTTCTTTCTTTTATTAGCGAGAGGTTAGAAAGAGACTTTTAAAAGCAGTGGAGATGTGTTTCACCTCTTACGGGGCAAATGCAATGCTACATTTCTGTTATATTGTTAATCGTACTGTGCAAAAGTCTTAAGGTAACCCTAATTTTAACTTATCTTCTACAAGTGGTCTTGGGCAAAAGTTCTCCAACCTTTCTGAACAAGTTTTTAATATTTTTTTACAATAACTACTTTTTCATATATTTTCAGTCCAGTCTTTTTCTTCCCAAAGTCTTTTTAGAGGAATATAGTGCTTTTATTTTATCAAACGACTCAACTATGACTTGCTCATTCAAGCACAGAGAGGGTGAATCGGTTAGGTGTCACACATCGGAGCCAATTTAGCCACCAGTTATGAATGATATCTTTAGGTACTTTGTTACTTGCAGGCTGTCACAAATGCACATCATTTGTTTCTATTTTTTACTTCTTTAGTTGCATTTTCAAAAGAATATAAAACTACCTTATGTTGACAAGTACACGATTATATTTTTGTCACCATCAGAGTAATTCTTAAGCAAAAGGACAGATGGACAGTATTTAAAAAAAAATAAATATGAAGGTTTATCCAGAAAAACAGCTTCCAGAAGAAGTGTCCTTTGAGAAGTCTGGTCAACTATTCCTAAAAACTTCTTAAAGTAAATTAGAGAAAAGTGTGTCTAAGAGGACATCGGCTGTGATTGTTTAAAATCTGTTCTTGTGGAAGTACTGTACATCAATATATGCTTGAAACAAATACTTGCTGCACATGTGTCCTGTTTTCCTGTGAATACAATCAGGGGTAAATCAAGACTTCTTCACTGTGATGCAGGTTTTTCTGTACCTGTCTGTTTCCGGTTGATTCATCGTTGTATAGCGACTCGTATTTATGCCCTCAGCTCTCACAGGCTCGTTGTAGTTTTGTTGTGTTGAGGGAACCAGTCTGCTTACTGCTCTGGGTAATTGAGAGTGCTCCTCACCACAGAAACAGGAAATCAATAAGAAATCATCTCCCTGCCTACATCTCAGCTCGCACTGCACTTACTCCTGTGTAATAAAAAGCTTATCCGCTGTGACTTCTTTTTCAACAAGAGGAAGCCTATTGTGATATTTTGATAACAGTACTCATGGTGTTTCAGTAATGATCACATTGTTTTGACAAGTTGTCTACTTTATCACCGGGTCTTCTTAAAGCAGGAAGATAAACATGGCAGAGGTTCTGTAGCAATGATAATGTTCTTCATGGGAAAGGGGGAGAATTTACAGGAAAGTGTAATCATTACACTCACTGCTGCAAAAAATAACAACAAAAATCATCCTGAAAAGTTAAACTTGGATAAAGTGTGATTATTTTTGAGACCGCTGCAGCTTGTTAGACCGACCAACTACAATTCTGCCCTTCCTGTAAGGACTTTGTCGGTGAGCAGTTCCTTTGTAGCCCTGCCATCCTGTGGGAGAATGAAAGATCTTGTTCAAAGGGGAGGGGGGACATTCCTCAAGAGGCTGTTCTGGGTATTCGGACAGCTGATATCCCCTCCATACTTTTGTCTGAAGCCTCTGCCTCAAAATAAATTGCACTGATTTGTGAGTTTAATCCTCACCAGATTGGCAAATACTTTTTTAATGTGTCTGTGGTTGATAAAGATGACCCGACTAGCTTCTGAGGAACGGGTCTTTTTCCTGAAACTGGTACATATGGAAAGTCAAATAACATTTTTTTAAATAAAAGCATTAGTCTGGCCTTTGTGTGAATCTCTGATTTAGTTCTTTGGAAGCACATAGTGAATTTTATTACTGGTGCAAAGAGTTTGACCTTTCAGAAGTGAATTTTGTGACCCCCCAATAAATGCAGTAAAGGGATTGTTTAATGGGATAGATTCACCCACATTCACTTGTGATGGCAAGAAAATGGAAAAAATCAAAGTTTGTATTTAACATTTTCAATGTAGATTTGATTCTAATCTGTGTGGAAGAGCAAATTCTACCTTATTTTCCATTTCATCACAGAAAGATGATCCTTTTATCATTATAATTCTGATATTTCTGTCACATGAGTCTTCCAGAGTACCTTAAATACAAATAGACTTTTTAACCTTAAGTCAATTTGCATTTTTCTGGATCTTTTGCCACCTATTAGAACTTCATGCTGATTGTTGTTTTGCAAAATCCTTATCTTTAATGTAAAGCATAGACCTATTATAAAAATGGACCATAATTTTCAAGCAATTACTTTGCAGTGGGTCATGGAATCAAAAACTGTATAAATAGGGTGAAATGCTGGTGTAGAGGTTGATTAAAATGGCCATTGTAATTCTACCTCTGTTGTAATTATTTTCTCATTGTCTTGGTGCAGATAGATTTCATATGGGACATTTGAAGTGTGTTAATTAGCATATTTTACTCAAATTGCCCAAGTCTATTCATTATAATTTTTTTTGAAGATACTCAACATACTTGAGCGGAATGATTAGATATGTATACCTTAATTCATAGACTGCCGTCGTTTAAATACAAAGTAACATGTATTGATTGTAATAGCAGCACATTTTTTTTTTCTTCCCTGTAGGACAATTTTAGTTATTTTAACACCAGCTGACCTCTGGTTGGATTTCTTGTTTTCTTTTTGCAATAAATATCTAAAACGGATTCAGATTATTCACTTTAATTAAAGAAGCGATAGCATGTAATGGAAGCACCTAAAAGGCTGCTCATATAGTGTGGTTTCAAGCATAGGTGAAGATGAACAACTAGGCTCATGCTTGACACCTCACTAACAGGAGCCCCACATGACAGCATCAGTGTCTCTCACAAGCAACTTACCGAGAGGGGGAGAGAAGGGAAATCAACTAGTTCAAATGACAGCAGTGCAGCGGGGATTACGCGGCCCCTAACAGGGTTTTGACACCAACATTAAGGTTAAAACCCTTTTCTATTATGAGATCTCTGCTGATGTCGGCTCCGTTAGCCCTGAACCCCTCAAGCTTCTAGCTCCATGCCCCCTCTGTGTTTGCAGGTTCAGTGCCTCTCTGCTAGGTCATTCTGTGAGGGTCCCCTGATCAGTGGAGGGTGACCAGGGACCAGAGGCTGGCTCCCGTCCAGCTGCACAGACAGCCACAGCTGACACAACCCCTCACTTTTCTTTCAGGCTAGAGCTAAAATCAATACAGGCGTCTCTGTGTTTTAAAAGCCACTCAGAGGCAGACGAGCACCTCTGTCCCAAAGGCTGATCTCTCAGCTTAAGGCTTTGATTGGCATCCTGAAGATGCAAGGCGCTGACCCACAGCTGTCCCATTAGCAGAGGGTTAATGCTGAGATTGATACTGAGCAAATAAAGGAACTTTGGTGTGGGGTATTTTGATAGACTGCCTCTCCCCTCTTTGACCCAGAGTCAGACCATAGCTGTATTTTGGTTTTTACTAAGTGACCCCATTTTTTTGCACAACCCTAATCTCTGACCTCAGTGTTCTCTGTATTAGTGGATTTTCTCAACAGATTCTCCATCTCTATTCCTGCTGCCCTCCCTCCCTATTTTTCCCAAAAGAGAGAAAATATGCCTATGTGCATGTCTTTATGCCTGCTGTTGAATTTCAAACAAATATACTTCCCCTGGAAGGAGATATTGAACCCGGGTGGAATATTTGAGTCATCGATGTAACTGAAACAGAAAATACCCTCGTTCCCTCCCTTTTCTTTTCCTGCCGTTCACTCCGGCTCGGTTGATCCGTTTTTGTTTTGAGTCGTCAGTCAGGAGAGGGTGGAGCACGTTTTTGGTGTATGAATCCTGGCAGCTCCCTCAGGCCTGCTCTGAGTCACGTCATAAGTGATCTTTCTAGAAATTGTGGTAGCTAACTGCGTAAGGTCTAAATTTGAGCAAGATGTGCAGCTTAAAATCACTACAGTGTGCCGTCTTTTATTCTGTCTTTTTCTACTCTTGGTAACCGATATAAAATAAAAAGAATTTGGCACACCTTAATGCAGAAATGGGCTCGTACAAATTAATTTCAGAGAGAATACAGCGTCGCTTTGCGTCACTCTTGTGCAGTCAGGTGACTTTTTGACTTGTGCAACATTAGAAAGGCTCAAATTAACTCCACACAACGGTGTAGACCAGAGACTTGTGGTCACCGGAGCCTTTGGGAAAGTGGGGTTATGGGGGGGAGGTGAGTAAGTGCAGATAACTTTCCCTCAATATGATTCATGCAGGAGAAAATGGCATCACATAGGAAAACTCAGTCATTTAGATGGCAACCAAATATATTTATAGGAGAATGCTACATTTTGAAATCAGAATAATTGATGACACCCCACTCTACCATAACACCTTATGATGCACCACCCACACACCCCTTCTTCCCAGAACACACATCTTTCCACTTGTGCTGAGATGTTCGTTTTGTCAAATCAAGCTCTCGTCTTTCAAGATGCCTTTGCTACTGTTAAATGTAATTAAGCCGAACAAGGTCTGAGGGGGTGATTTTTTTCCACTCAATCAGCAGCAAAATTTGAAATGAGTAAATCCCTGACATGCTTCTTCTCTTTATGTTGGCTAGAAGCAGCATCATTGATGGAAGTGTAACTTCTCCTGCTATACATTAGACTAATGTCACAGAAAGTGCCACTGAAAACCAGCTGAGCAATACTCCGTGACTGTCCTGCAGTGGTGTGAAGAGGCAGACAAAATATGATGTTTCCTGTTTAAATGAGATGCAGAGCAGCAGTCTGATCAGCCCTGACAGGTGACAGGAGTTAATAGAGTTCTGTTGCAGCCTATCACACACACACATGTCACTTCTGCTGATGAGGATCCAATATCGGAGCAGGTAATTTAGCTTTCTTCAGCGGTCATCATCTGTACATCACCATTTTATCTAAGATAAATACAAAACATTATGTGGCTGCGTTGCGACTGACAGTGCCAGGATTGTTCTGTGATGTCCAGAGTGGCTTTTTTCCTCTCCCTCTAAATATCTGGAACAAGTGACATTTCTGTTAGCCTTGTCAGATCACCATCTAGTCTATGTAAATGCTCTAGACGAGGCCACAGAGTTTGCATGGCACCTACATCCTCACACAGACTTCTAATTGTCTTATCAATTGCCAGTTTATGGTTGATGCATCACCCTATATCTGCTTGATATTGATATGAATTATATGTTGAGGGTCTTCTTTCTGTTGTGATAGGGCACTTAAATGTTGTTGTATTAGTGACTTGTCTAACTAGTCCTCTTGCACAATAAAGAAAGTCCTTGTCTGGAGTTTAGAAGGTCAGGCTGTAAACGAGGCTTTGATGCACCCAAGGAAAATTTCAATCAGAGCCCTTTTGTAATAACATTCATTGTACTATATTTTCCTCTCTCTGTGCATCCCTCTCTTGCACTCTGCAGCATAATTCCCCTGGTTTTACGTCTATAAATACGGACAGGGAAGATGTATAATTTCTAATGAGAAAATATATCCCTTTGGATTGAAAAGCAGGGGCTGTTCCACGCTCCTGTTTGTTAGGAGGAGAGATGATACCTCAGGCTGTTTTGGAAGAGAGACGTGGAGGAGGAGGAGGAGGGTGGGGGTGTTTGTAAGAGGAGTCTGGCTAGGTCATTGCACATTTACAAATTAGCATTTCAGTCATGCAGGTACGTGGCCAGTTGAGCAGAAAATATACATGTTTTTCTAATGCTAGGCACAAAAGGATAAACAAAACACTGACCCTGTTAGTGAGATTAGCATTTCAGAGTTAACTTCTGCTGCGTGTGCTACTTGTTTGTGTTGGGGCTCTCAATCAAAAATACAGGTGACACATTTGGTCCTGTACTTCATTCGGTGTTAACTCGCAAACTCATCTGATTGTGTAATAACAGCTATTAGGAGATGAGTACAAGATCAGGATTGTGGCGTTTTATTTAGAGGAAGTGATCTGACATTTGAATAACTGTACGCTGTCTATGATGGGCATTCTAATAAGCCTGAGCAAACACCTTTCGTCTCTCCTGTTTCCCTCTGTCTCAGGGGCATTAATATTAAAAAGGACTGAGCTTTGGTAACACAGAATTTGTGTGATTGTTCAATCTGCTCTAGGCCTTACCTGAAACTTATCATGTAGTGATGTGCAAATGAGAATCTCCATACTGCCCTGTTTGACCTTTTTGTGGTATATCTTCATGCCCTCAACTATTTCCGAGTTCTTGTTTATACAGCTTTGTTTCAGTTGACATGCATGTATGCATATTTTTCTTGTAGATCCACCTGCGTGTGTGTATATTTGTGTGTCATGCAGTAGGCCTTTTCTTCTTTCTTGTCTTCTGGGTGCAATTTCCGGTCCCCTCCTGTAGGACCTATTTTCTATGACAAAAACGGAGGTGTTTATACAGTATATGCAGTTTTACATACAGAGCGATCCTTCGCACAGCTCTAGTGCAGCTCCCGCTCTCTCCAGGCGCTCTGCTACTTGGTCCCTGTGTGGCGCAGCCACTGAAGACTCAGTGACAAATGGCAATTATATTTGTGTGTTCTTCATGAATCCATCAAACACTGGCCTTTTAAAAATGCTCCCCAGATATTTGAGGCTGTCAGCTACTAGTAGCTGGGACCAAATTGGGATGCTGCTTAGACAGTCAAGAAGCACTCACCCCCTAGTTTCCCCTGTGATGTGTGTGACAGCGTGTGTAGGGGAATACCATGTTTTATTCAACTACAAATGTACACTCTCAACAGTTGTTGATGTGCTAGAAATAGGGCAGTTACAAGTCCAATTTGAAGAGTGTGTGTGTATATTATGTGTGTATGTCCAGTTCTTCTTCCTGTTAAACTGTGTGAGTTTTCTTAAGATACCTTGTCTTTTCTACAAGTTTAAGGCGCAACTTGTCTTATTTTATCCAAACTTGCTGAGAATTGTACGTCATATTATGTGATGCTTGTTCTTGAAATAGTGCTGTAGCAGCGTGTCTGCCATCAACTGTCAGGATTTATTAATAGGCTCGGTTGTTATTTGTGTAAATCAATCTGATCCTTGGATGTCGAATCAGATTCCCTGTTCAGAAACGCCATGAATTCAATATATTACCTTGAACTCAAGAAGCCTAATTTTGTGTGATACTACACATGGGACATGATATGGGATTTAATGCAGACAAAATACTTTCCCTCTTCCCTCTGAAACCTGATGTAAGTAGGTGTTTTTGTATTTATTTGAGGGTTTATAGCACTATAGTCTTAATTAGTGATGGCCTAGTACCTTTACCACTGGCATTCTGCTAATTCATGATCCCTTCAGAGCAGGCAGGGCCAATTCAAGCAAAAGCTCAACTATGTAACAGAAGTGCTATTTAAATGAATACAATCCTCAAATTTATGTTGTTATATCCTCAAATGTTATTTTTCTAAGATGATATAGTGATGAAACAAGTGGTTTCTGTTTTCTGGAAAGGTGATTCTAATTTTTTTAATGTTATTTAACCTAAAAACCAGAAACTATTAAAGCAATATTTCATTTAGAAAAAAATAATGAAGGTTGGTGCATACCTCTTTCACTAAGCTAAGAGTTTTTTGATGACCCTGCTTTCAAGCGCTGCACAATTTTTTCCAATTCTTCCTTTTTCTCGTTATCTCTTCATTTGTCTCATGGTGACTATACAAGTCTGTCATTGCCATCTTTGACAGTATCATCATTATTATGATCAATGATTATGAATATTGCTCCAGTGTGTCCATTAATCTTAGTCACCATGTTCATCAGGTTAAAAATAAAGACTGCGACTGCGTAAAGGATATCCAAGGACCTGTCACTGGAGAGCACAACTCTACGGAGCCGAACCACTTCTTTGGGCTTTGCAGTGTGTCTGAAACTTGAACTGCTTGAGTGTACTCTGGTTTTTACATGGTGGTTTCTTAATAAGTATTTATACTCAAGTAAATTAAAAGCTTGACTTTCTCAAAAGGAAAAGTAATTATCCCTCCCTGTCTTTTTTGGCCTTTTTAAGCACAAATGTGTATTTGCTTGTGAGGGTCCATGCGGTTTGCTAGCTTGACCGAAATGGGGAAAAATGACTATTATGCACATTAATATACTACAGGGAATTGTTAAGTTATTAACTTACTACATAACACTATTTTATTTTTATATAATTTATAATTTTATTTACTTTCAAAACAATTTTATAAATATTTTATTACTTTATTCTTTTTTTCTTTTGTTTGAATATTGGATTTGAATCAGTTTATTGTCATTGAACCGGCATCCCGGCACAACAAAAATATAATATAAAGGATTATAAAACAAAAGTTTGGATACACTTGCCAATTAGATTTGAAATAATGGGAAATTTTGTCCATTGTCCAAACTTTTGACTTTTACTGTTTTGATTGATACTATGTTAAAAAATATTCATGTCAACTCTTCTAGTGTCAGTTTATGCAATATAATGTTTTTTTTTTGTTGCATTTATTTGTTACGTTTTTATACACTATAAATGATTTTGATAAAAAAATATAGAACTAACTTATCAAGTAGTTTGTGAACCTTGTTTATCACACTTCACCAGTTGACTCACTTGTCCTGACTGGAAAACCAAGCAAGAGATGTCTATAATAGAAGAAAAATAGCACGGTACGTATTAGAAATGCGTGAAAAACAGCTCCAGATGTAGTCTATTGTGAATCACCTTGTTAGAAAGCCTTATGGTTTCGCCCCACATTGTCATGGGTGGGCTGCGTGGCTTTTGTCTTTTACAGAAGAAAATCCATCAACCTGGCCTTAAATCACTGTATAATGAATTCTATCGTGTGCTACCCAGTTGTCTAATTCAAATTGCATGGAATCCTGATCCCTCAAGTCTATATTTGTTTATTGAAGCAGCATGCAGAAGCCTGAATGAGGAGAAGGCAAAACCCACTGTGTGTATTTAATTGCTTTGTTTTACATCCACATTCACGTCCGGCCTCTCCCAGGGTGATGTGTTGTTAAAAAGTGCAAGGCCCCGATTCCCACACTCTGCTCTCTTGTTAACAATAATTGCACTTGTTGGTGAGCTGACACAAAAATAGAGATGGAAAGAAATTACCAGTATCATATTAACTTCCTTGTTTGCATGAACATTGGAAAATATGTTGATTTCTGGAGAGCTATGTAAAACTTAAACAAGCTTACAGAGGTTTTACTTTATTGCTGTTAAATACGCATATTTCAAATTTGGCTGTGGAGGCAATATATAGCCATGTATTTAAAGACTTTATTAAATAGTGAAAACGAGAATAAGTGTGGTTCACACAGGCAAACTTTAAAAGAGATGAATAATTCACAAAATCTGGCAGCACATGCACACGAGCTCTGATGCAGAGAGAAGGTAATGCAGGAGTAACTCCCAGTAGAGCTGAATGTGCAGGTGTTCCTCTGTTAAATGCCACCTCCTTTGCTCACTCACATCCTTCCCCTTCCTTCTTATCAGACAGGTTGCTGTCTTCTGACTTTCTGTGGCTGTCACACATGCACTTAGAAAGACTAGCTGAGGCCATTCTGAGCTTTCAGAGGGAAAAAAAGATCATTACTGCTGCAGACAGCAGCCATTTTCTATATGTACACTATCACAAAGCTCCTTCTTCTTTTTTTTACTGAATTAATCTTTCCTCACAGTCTTAACTTACGGAGGCAATGCTCTCAGCACATGTCTGTCTGACTACATGGCTTGCTTTTGTGATCTCATCATGTTTCAGGTTATATATCTGTACGCTTCCACCTGTCGTTCTGGGGTGAAATATTTGCGGTGTGATCAATATTATCATGGTTAGAAAATGTTGCCGCAATTTGCACAGAATGACTTGGAATGCCTTCATTTCAATCTTCAGTTCTCGACTTTGTATGTGAACAAAATCCAAGGAGCACAGAGTACTTATAAAGTTATTGAAAGGAACTTGCTCTTCCTTTATAAAAAAAATAAACAGAATAGGAAGAAGGTTAATAAAGTAAACCAGCTGTTCATCTTTTATAGTTGTCGTATTTAAACATTTTCAGTGTTCATTCGTCCTTTCTTTTTAAAACACTTTGCTACCAAAAGTATGACATATAAATGGCAGGATGTCATAGAATTGAATGCAAACACCTGCATTTAGGTTAAACAAATAAAAACTTTGTTATTTTTCCCTCCAGCTCAAACTCCGTCCGACTCTGATCTTAAACCCTCTGAAGCTTCTGAGGGAGACTCTGCCAATGACCAGAATGGCTTTCGTCATGGCAGTGCTGGCACACCCACGCTGAGTAACGGCAATGGAATGCACCCTGGTGTTGGTGGCACCGGGGCCACACGGACTTGCTCCTGTGGTGCCAATATCAGCACGAGTGCTGCGGGAATGCCGGGGCCAGAAACCAGTGCAGCGATGACCACACCGATGATGGAGCAGCCCCGAAGGCAGCCTTCCACACCCGTGTCGCACAGGGTGCAGAGGAAATTGAGGTCCAGCTTGTCAGTCAACAGTGACAAAGGCAGTTTCGCAGGCTCACAGAAACCTCCATTGCCAGAGGGTGAGTATCCACACAAGGGGTGATGATTGTAAGCAAAGAAAAGGAAAACAGAGAATCTATACATGCTCAGTTGCATTCTAACTTTTCTAACACGCAAATTCTGTCATGTACTTATCTACTCATCATAAGCATCTACTTATGAGCATGCATGCATTTCAGCTGTCCTAACTGTGCCTCAAGCGGGAGGATTAAGTCAGTGCTTTTAGTGTTTAGTTCATCAGTTCTCAAAAACCTCTAATAACATGGCAAATTTAACTTCTCGATCATTTGGCTCAAACTTGCTGTGATAAGAAGAGGGCAGCTATCGTGTCAATCTTGTTCAAATTTCCAGCATTTTTTTTGTTAGAAAATGACTCATTCTGCTCTGTCTCGTACTTTAAATGCAACTGGAGATAGCATTAAAACCATTTTTGAGTACTCTGTGTTTGTACAGATAAATGAGAACAGCATCAAACAAATAGGGAATTCTTAAAAGGCATTCGTGGAAGAACTTAAGAAATTGATAATAAATTTTTGCCTTCTCTCACCTTTTAATGATGGCTGTGCATGACCTCACATATTTATCACTCCTGCCAAGCAAATGACATCTTATCTGTCTCCTGTAGCTTTTATTTTCCTTAACAATAAGTCAGAGAGTCCGTTTGCCATGCAGGGAAGCCGTCACTTTGTCAGGTGCGAGGCTGAGGTGAGTCCAGTAATGAAGGCGGCGGGCCGGTCCTCTTCCAACGGGGAGAGAGGTGCGACCGTCTAACGAGGCCTGAGAGCACAGGGTGCCTATTATAAGTCGTGACCAGCCTTCTTTGGGCCCCTCATGGCCCCTCACACCTTTTTGGGCCCTTTTTGGCACTCCCTACATCCCGTCAGCAACACCTTGGCCCTCATTAACAGGGTCCTGCTGTCTCCCTTCTCCACCTACTGTACTCCATGGTTGTGCATTTATTTATGGATTTGTTCTGTCTTTCTTTAAAGAAATGAGGATGCCCCTGCTTATTCAGTCAACTCAAGGCCTTTGGTGTTTTATCTCATTATGTGGCTTTTACTCCACGTTTGCGTAAAAAATAACCCATTTAATGTGTTTGAGTTTCTTTTTCAAAAGATCACAACAGTCAGGTAAAGTCAGATCTTTATTTGATGATGCCTGAAATATGCACATAAACAAACCAAACACCCCACATACATGCACAACATCTTGCAGGTAAAAGGGGAATGCACCCACCAGAGATATTCTGCATGCATCATCTTTTTGACGTCTTAATTGGTAAAGAACAGAATTTATTGCAGAAAAATAACATGGCAACAGCTCAACAAGTCTCATTATGGCTTTTGTGTTGCTTATGTGAAGATGTGAGAGCTCTCAGAATCAATATGTTCGCTCTCGACTATTTATTTCCCCTCGGAAAACAGCCAAGCTGTTGTGTTTGAATGTTTACACGGATTAGCATAATCTGTTTGCCTGTGAAATTAGCCTCCTAAACAGCCCCCTGATCACAGGAAATAAAAGGCGTTAGCAGAAGCTAGCTCTGGGGATTCTGTTGCTTTCGGTTTTTCTTGGCACACGCTGTTGGCACCAGGGCAAATCTGTGATAACATGATGGCTTTTGTGGAGTAATTTACCACACAGCGTCTCTTATGCAGTGTGGGTTGTCTTAGCTCCTGCCATCCACTTTGTGTCTTTTTGTTAATTGTATTTAATCAGTTGAGGCCTCCAAGCTGCTTCAGCCACATTTATAGATTTTTTTCTGGCTTTGAGTGCAGTTTTAAACTACTGCCTGCACTATAAACCTTGATCTGTTTGTGTGTGTGTGTGTATTGCATAAGCTCTTGTCATCTGCCCTCAGTCATACATTATAAACAGAATTGCTTTTAAGTTGCATGTTGTGGACCTTCAGTATCCAGCCCACATCCTCTCCTCTCTTTATCCATGTGTGCCTTCTGTGCACTCTGTTGGCCACCAAGGCTTTGTCTGATCAGTTTCTCCCTCTCTTTATCTCGAGCTATCTCTCTCCCTCTTTGTGATTTTGAATGTTTTGCACAGCTTGCTGCTCTGAGGCCCATCCAGCTTGTTTTGTGTCATGCCGCTCCCCCTTTTTTGATGTTAGCTTTCCAGATGTCTCTTACTATTTCCTCAGAGGCGCCGGACGCTGCTTTTGGCCCGGCAAACTCCGGGCTTCATCTTCGCTCTCTGACATTAAACAGGAGCATTGTCAGTCTGTGCTGTTCTGCCTGTGTGTTGGTTGGTTTCACTCAGTCTCTGTCTGCCTTTCTGTCTGTCTCTCTGTGTTTTCATGGAGATGTGCCTCCCGTCCAGCTCTCTTGTGTACAGTGCAAGACCCTCCCTGCTTCCCCTCCTCCTTGCTGGCTTCTGTAAGATCCAGACTAATCGCTGGTGTTGAATTATACATCCAAGTGAATAGTTGAGATGGCTGGCCACTGCTTAATGCCTGTGTACTGTGTTTGTATCATATTCACAGCGTGCTGTTACATTCTCAATACTGGCATGGCTATACCCTCTGGGTCCTTCAGAGTTTGTTAGGCTGGACTTTGAGGTTTTGTGCATGTGGCCAACTAGTGTTAATAACAGATGCACTCACTGCAACTTCAGCCACTGACTTTAAACTTTTAAAGTTTCTGACAAGTCAATTTCAAATTTCTTATATATTTTTTGTCATTAAGTTACTCGACACCATACTAAATCATTTTTCTTTAGTTCGTTCTTTAGTAAAAATGTGTCTTTAGTTAGAAATTGACTATAAATGTTTACTTTTTCTCCAAAATAGCTCAAAGTTGAAGGGGGCTTTTTTTATTCTATTCTTCAGGTTACTGCAATGATTTGTCAATAAAATCCAAATGAAAATAAATATGTTCACATATACAGCAGAATATTAGTTCCAAGCTGTTTATTACTTTTTTTCATGAACATGACATGTTTTTTTTAATATTTTTCACGAGTCCTCAAGTGATTCACAGTATTTTAGGGGGAAAAGTTAAAGTGGTGAGAAAGTATATTGTTAAATAACTTTCAATATCGATCAAATTTGATCCCAAATCAAGCAGCCTGACACCACAGTAGATGCCAATCCACTGCACAATGTAGAAGTGGTATTACTGTGCCAGTCTGAAACAAACCAGCAACCTGCCCACCAGCCTTCATGTTCAGCCTTGTAGGACACATTCTCATGCATCTTCCATCACAGCTAGTGTTATGGCCTTAGATAAGGATAATAAGATGCATTCAAACTTCAGGCACCTTTGCAGACACAGACACGTACACACGCTTGCTCGTTTCATGTTCCCTTCTCTATCTTGTTTGTATCGTAGTCAGTCGGTGCTTCTGGTCAGCTCTGCAGCCTTTAGCACTGCAAAATTAGGAAAAAAAATCCCCTCTACTTTGATTAATCAAACATGAGCATTCAGCGGCCCTCGGCTTGCCTTACCAGTCCATCCTCCACACTCTCCTCCTTTTGCTAACCCAATCAGTAACAGCCCCTTCTGACAGCGCAAGATGGGCTGATGAAAGTTATGCTAATGTGGCCTGTTTGTAATGCTATTTTTCTGCATCTATCCACATCATGTCTTTTTAACACTCCAAAGCTGCTGTACGTTACTGGCCTTGGATCAAAAAGGAGACTGCTTCAGGGAGCGTGTACAAGGCAGGCACACTTTTATAGAAGGGTATTTAGTAGTGTTGAGTAACTTGGTTGCTGCAGAATTGTGGAGAAGCTGGATACTGTTATGTATTTTTGTTGACCTGCAACACGGTTTTAATTCACGTTAAACGTTTTGATATTTTTAAAACGACCTCAGTTGTTGACATTGCAGGTTTAAACCTCCCCATAGTTAATCATCAGTTTACATTTTATGTTTTCATGCTGCAACACTGTCCAGAAGACAAGTGAAAAAAAAATAAAATCAAATCATTGCTATTCTTATTTAAATCCCTACACTTCCTGTACCAGCTCATCTTCTGCTCTCATTGGCTACATTTTCAAGCACATTTCTCAACAAAAATTTATATACTCCTTATAAGTCCGTCTAATAGTTACTAACTTTTGAATTTGCTCTAAATCAAGTTAAAATTATCAAAAAATGATTTTTTTCATGGTCATGTCTTACACTGTCACAAATAGATTCTCTCAGGTCAGCTGCCAGATTTTGATTATGCAGGACTGCTTTCTAAAGTATTTGGTTATGAGTTTCTGGTCAATATACGGAATATCTGTAAGGTCCTTGATGAGTGAGCTTGAAACTAGAGTGAAAAACAGTCATGGGTTCAGACACATCATGAGTCAAGTGATTTTGACTGGTCTGCACCTCCACAGCTGCTTAAAAATGCCCCTACCCAATGAAAAATAGAACTGTTGACACTGGAAATGTGTAAATAAGAGCTAAATAATTGGGATGGGAACTCTGCAACTGAACCTTTTCTACTTCAATGTACATTTTTGTTTGTAATAAAATCTACTAATGGGAAAAGGTTTTGAAATCTGAAACTCTTTGAACAATTACTAATATATTATAATTACAATTTTTGCTAAACTTTATATTTTCCTGCTGTGGTTGCTCATTATAACTAGCTTTGAAATGTTTCACTGAAACATGTAACTAATTGAGCAGAACAAAGACTTATGGTGGTTAATGGGCACATTAGTAACTTAAAGGGGAACTCTCAATTGCTGTGAAACAACAAGCTGAATCTCACACCGGTGGTGTGTGAAGGGGTTAAATGTTAATCAGAGGTGAGAGTGTTGCCGGCATTAATTCACCTATTTGCCTGGATGAGACTCTTGGACTTCTTTTTTTTAATCTTCTTTGTTTGATCAACCTTGTGGTTTGCATCATAATGCCACAATTATTTAATACTCTGTTAATTTAAACTGCAGGAGAAGGATCCATTTCTTTGAATTTCTCTTGTTTCTCTTGTCACGCTTGCCTTGCTTGCATCATTCACTAACAGCTTTTTTTTATTTAGCTTATTTTGGTAAACACAAAACTCTGTTAACTTTTCATAATGTAGTTATTTTCAATTTCTTATTAAAAAGTCTAATCTTTTTTTTGTATGCTTATGTTTTTGTTCTTATTCCATCCACATACTCGTATCGCTTCACAACTTGTGACGCTGACTGGCTTGACACGGACCCAGACTGCTGCGTTCACTGCATCTTGGCGTGCCTTTTCTGTGAGTTCCTGACGCTTTGCAACATGGTGGTGGCCCAGGCTTCGTGCGGCGCGTGCACGTCGGAAGCATGCTGCTGCTGCTGCTGCAGCGACGACCTGGGCGATGACTGCAACTGCCCCTGTGACATGGACTGTGGCATCATGGACGCCTGCTGCGAGTCCTCAGATTGCCTGGAAATCTGTATGGAGTGCTGTGGCATCTGCTTTCCCACATAGGGAGGCTACTGACGATGTGGATCCTGAATGAAGATATGGAAGGACTTTGAACTCATCAGAAAGAGGGAACCATGAGAGAGGATGCTGTTTTGCATGTGCGGTAGCAGAGCTGGGTTTTGACACTGGGTTTCTCCAGTAAAACCAGCTTGGCGCAGGCTAGAAGTAGTTCCACTCTAATGAACATGTTAAGTCTTCAATGTATTATAAGTATTGTATCCATTGTGGGAAAGTATTACCAAAGGTATTGTTACATCAGGAATGCTATCAGGTTGTTCCTAATCTTGCTTTTTTAGTCATTTTGAACCAACAAATCACACTTATTTTTAAAAAAAATTTCCAGAATCGTGATTTTTTTTAAACCATATTTGCATATGTAGTACTGTAAAACACTGTTAAAGGTTTATGTGATAGTATTATTTGCATACTGTTGTTTTGCAAACCAGTCTTTCATTTATACTCATCTACTGTAGAACAGTTGAAACTGGTGAACTCTAAAAGGGTATTCAGGACTAAAGATGATCTGTAAGGCTGTTGCCAGGACAAAAAGTATTTATTGTTTTCAACTTCATTTTGAAGTTTAAAGAATCAGATTTTACAGGAAAAGAAAAAAAACTGCACAAAATTGTTCATAAGCTTGATTGATTGCAACATTTTTACCAAAAGCTGGAATGTTTTTTTCAGATACTTGTTTTTTTTTTTTTTTTTTAATCTTATCTCAAATCTCGTGGTTTGCTCAGATTCACAGTGTTGGGTTTTTTACTGGAAATGCAGCACATTAAAAAAACTCAAAACATTCTGGCCAACTCGCTGTATAATAGTCTGCATTAAGAAATGTAATGTGTACAGCTTATGTTTTAGTGTGAGTCGTCCTTTCATGTCATCTTTCAATGAATAGGCTTTGTCAGCTGCATGTGGTACAAGTCTCTTCTGTAAGGCTATTTTACATGCGCAAGTATGACTTGTTGATCTGCACCCTGTTCATCAGGGCGGCAAGCGGGAATTAAAAAATGATGACCCTAGTTTCCATATAAGCGGCTTTTGGGTATCAAGCCCAATGCAATGACTCATAATGCATAAAAAGAATCATGAAGTGTCATGTTAAAATGGTAAACTAATGCAGGGTAAAGACAGTTTTCTTCTCTTTTTTTTTTCTGTTCCTTAATTCTGCATATTTTGAGATGAGTTTATAGTGAATCACCAGAAAAGTCATTTTCTTGTCTTGGAGATCTGCTTTGATGTTGTTTAAGTGATGATACTTAACGCTGGCCCTCATTAGCACTGCTTACTAAACGGTTACCCAAAAAGGAGAAAAAATAAGCATCCTTTCCCAATGTAGTTATAGATAATGTGCTGTCATGCACTACTCCTACATCTGCGAGGGTTGGACGGACACTTCCTCTGCAGATAATGTGGCAAGAATAAACTCCTTTTTCTTGTTTATTCTTAATTCAAACTACACCTTTTTTAATGAGTGCTAATGAGTGTCAAAACACAATATAAATAATGTGAAGAATTTATGTAAAAGCAGAAATGTAGTTTGTAGTTGTCTTCTTGTACTATACTGTCCTGTTTCTGCTGTGCTCTAAACTGGATCTTTTTATCTTGATGCATCATTGCTTACCTGGAGATCACAGCTTATTGTTAGTTTTGCACATTATGTAGAACCTTAAAGGAAACTTTTTAAAATAAAAAAGGAAAACAAAATGGTGTTTTCATTTTGTGTGTCAATGCTGTCTGTGTGCAAATCTGACTACAATCCCCGTTTTCTTTACAGGTGGATTTTGAGATTATTTTTATAATTATATTCTATTAAGAAACTAAGAGTGACACGTTAGTTGCTATGCTAACAGTGCAATAAGAAATCATACAAGATTGGCTGAAAAGTCTTATTTTTTATTTTATTTTTACAGAAGAAATAAGTAAATTAATTCTGTGTATCACAGATAACGATTCTGCTGACTTCCTGTCATATTTGTGGTTTTCTTTAAATATTAAACTTTTTGTTTTTAATGACATGTCTGTCTTGATTAGCTTATAATTCCTGCTCTCAATCCTTTACATGTCCTGACATCAACCATCATGCACTGACATGGTGCAAAATTAGTTCAAGAATGAAGTCAGTTGCTGCAAACTGCTGGAAGTCGGAGACGTTCATTTACAAACCATAATATTTCCATCAACATGTAAGAGCGAGTGTGTCATTTGTGAGAAGCATTCAGTGTTTTGTTAGGAACATGTTTGTAGAAAACACCTGATTTATGGTACTCTTGTGAATCGACAAATACTTTTCATTGTCATAACTTTTATTTAGGTCAAATAGGTGCAGTCTTATTTTGATTGTGTGCACAGTTTTGTATTTCCAAATAGAAAGCAAATATTAATATGACAATTTAACAATTTTTCTATTTGATTCTTTTTACTCTGTCAATACTACAGTATGAAAACGTAAGTTTTCCAGTAAATTGATTAGTTCTATAACCCTCATGAAGCAAAGTATTTCTTATAAATGGATGGTGAATGTTTCATAAACATAAATGTGCGTTATCCATTTAGGCTTCCAAAGTCAAACTGTAAGATGTATACCAATAAAAAGGCTAAATGCCATCACTTAGTATTTGTCAACTGTGTGTGTGCAAATATGGCATTGCTGGTTGTTTTACCTGATGTTTTATGCCAATAAATCACAAGAATTATGATAATTAGGCAGACTGGATCACTTTATTGTTTATTTCTTCCTGTTCAGAGCCAGAATAAGCACCAGTTCTTTGGCTTTCAACCGCCTAATCACCGACTCCTGGTTCTCAAAACTGGTTTAGTCCTGGCACCATCTCTGTGTTTCTTGGTCAGAGTCAAGAACTGATTCGTGCAGCTTACGTCCGCTGCTGGTTTTAGGGTTACCTGGCCAAATTAGCAGCATTGAAACATACTATTATTACTATACAACATCTTAATAAAAAGCAAAGAAATGGACTCTAGGAAGAAGCAGGATTGATCTGAGGAGGCGGCTAGTGTTTCCTGGCTTTATATTAATCTGCAGAGTTTAAAAGTAAATTAAACTGAGAAAATCGGACAAAGCCTGTGTTCAAGCAGCTGCAGCTATGAACAGAGCATTGACTAACTGATGAACAAATGAAAACAGCTTAAAAAGATCTAAAGGGTCATGAAAGAATGCTGGAACGCAGCATCTACAAGCGACACTAAAGCAACCTGCAATTTTCTAATCTTATTTCTGATCTTGGTGACTGCAGAGAGCTAAACAACCAGCACCCTGAACTCCTTCATAGTTGAGTTAATCCTGCTGCTCATGGTGGATGATAGTATGGTGAAAAGGTATGGTATAAGTGTTGCTGGTATAGTATTATTTATATGCGGCAGGGGAAGGGCGTGATATTTGATATTATGCAGGTAAACCTGTAATAGATTACATAAGGATGCAGAACTGTCTAGGCTCTCTTGGTCCAAAACAAAACCAGTTCTTTGGATGCACCGGTGTTGAACCTGCTAAGCTCTGGCTCTAGTATCAGCACCGAACCAGCGCCCGGTCTTCTTTGGTGGAAAGATTCTATGTGTTCCACATCGCTCCTCTGATCCTCTGCATGTGAGCATCTACATCACATGCCCTACAACATTCACTGAGGTCATCAGGGAGCTGGGACCCCCTGCTGGCTGGGACAGCAGTCTGACCTGTAGCCAACATTACCTTATGTTCACCCCTCAATTAACCTCTATGCCAGCCTTCCTGCTGGAGAATCAGAGGAGGGTGTCCGTATTGTATTCTCTTTTTATTTTTCTCTCATCATTTTATGCCTGAGTAGACCCTGACCCCGGAAAATTACCGTCTTATTTCACTAATGCGTTGGGGAAAATATTGCTGTCTTTAAAAGTCTGCAATCACACAGGAGTTGTACTTTTCTTTTTCACTTTGCTCCACATTTGCAGAACAAGACGAAGGCTGAAAATTTAGAAAAACTCCAGGTGGAGTGTGCAATGACCTTTTCACAAAGTCTTCCACATTTCAGCTCCTCTAATCAATCCCCCTCTGATCGCTCACTGTGAGCTGGATTGTAATGTCACAATTAGAGCTGCTCCATTGTTTCTGTTTGCCGTCTGGGGAGAAATTCTACACTTCTCTGATCCCATGGTAATTTTCTTTTACAGTTTAAAATAAATTAGAGCAAGGCTGTGGCCACCCTGTCTGACTAGCCATGCATCCATCCATCCATTCCTCCTCCTTGCTCAATTGGCTGGCATAGACTTTCACACAGAAAACAAGTCTCCTGCCTCAGTCACGATAAAAGATTAATGCTTTTGTTGTTGTTTAATATGAGAAAAAAGCAGATGGGAACATTTGAGATGTAAGAGTTGTATGATATAATATTATAATTATGAATAATATGAGTAATTACACAGAACAAGGGATGATGTCATTGTGTAATATTGTTTTCTTGTTTTTTTGTTTTGTATAAAATCTGAATTTCTTTCATTTTGTTAAAATCTGAATTATTTTTTACTCTCCCACCTCTTTGTCATTCCATATGATCCATAATGGCCATCATTATTAAGCTGCTATAACTGTGCTTACTTATACTATTGTGTTGTGAGTCATTAAAAGTAATGAAACTGTAACTGCCAGCACCTGTGTGCATTTTTTTTTGCACGCTAAACGCTTACTTAAATGTTGCACTAAGGCAACATTTTAAACATGTTACAAATAAATGGCACTCAACTTCATCACAGCATCATGTCAAAGTTTGCAAAGATTTGACCTCTGTTAAGACTTGCAGCATTACATTAAAATAAGATGAGACGATCCTTTAGAGAGCCGTGCAGAGGAAAAAAAAGGGAAAGAAAAGAGTTCAAGTAATGTCACTTTCAATTAATCTCTTCAGGTAGTGGCCCCATTAGCCCTCTCACACATGGGCCTGGTTTACAATGCAAATAGGGTCATTACCTGAGAATGCTAATTGACTTTGACATGAGGGCGAAGAAGCTGCGCTTCTCACACCACGTGTTATTTGTTTGCTTATTTTTCTGGCACAGATTATTGAGGTAGTAAATGTTAAAAGTGCTTTGAAATTCTATTTTAAAAAAGAGAATGCTG
>JBAMHV010000025.1:10613498-10651190 GCA_037177535.1 Pseudomugil gertrudae
TGATTCAGACTTGACATTAGTTCTTTGGGTTGACATGTTCTTAAAATATATATTTTAATAATAATAAATTTGTTGTTCTATAAGTTTTAACCGTTTCATAAAGTAGTTTGTATGCTTTTCTTTTTGTAACCAACAACTCAAATTCAACACTTGCAAATTACATCAGCCTCAGAACAGAGCTTCTGCAATGAAATGTAAATGATTTCCAAGGGAAAGATTTGTATTCTTTGTTCCTATCTCTACCCAGAAATGCAACGTGTGATCGTGCTCATACCTTAAATATTTAAAGACCCCCTTTTGCTAAAGCTTAGCTGTCGTACTGTACATGGGCCTCTGACTGCTTCTAATCTCCTTGTTACCTGGAGGCGTCACCACGGTGAGGCAAAGATAACATGTGGCAGTAAGTGAGATCACGAGACTAGAGCTTGAAAACCCCTGGATGGGGCACAGTGAGGTTCAAAGTTTCTGCCATGCATTGTGCCCTGAGAAGAATGCACCTACAACATCTGCCCGCGAGAAAAAGAGAATCAGACGGAAATGAAAAGACAAAAAGAGACACTGAGATCAATCATTTTGAAGACTACACCTTTTCATTCCTCACATCCTCTAGATATTATGGCATCTTTAAAATTGCAGGTTGAATATTTTTGTTGAGGCTTTGGTATTCATGAAGTGTTTGTGTGCTTCTCAGAAGGAAGCTTTGTGTTTTATGGAGCCTGTTCAGAGTCTTAAACCTGATAAGTAATAGATCCTCAACTTTTTTGTTTTCCTCTTGCCTGTGCATCTGAAAGGCAATGGACCATGTGAGAAGCAAATTGAGAGGGACGTGTGAATCTGGGATGCCTGTTTATTTGCTTGTACATGCTCTTTGAGCTATAAATTACATGTCACCATTGTTACATGTCATTTTCCAATGTGGACGTGTTGCAGTCTCCCAAGCAGCACTTTTGATTGTTTGTTCTCAGCATCGTTTAAACTAATGACAGCTCCACTGGCCTGAAGTCATCTGGATCTTAAAAGTGATTGGCCGGCTGTTTAGCAGGTTTGCTTGTCTGATAATAGTTTATGCAGGCATATACTCACTTATTGCATCTTTCTTTTGCAGTATTACTAATCAAAATTCATTTTCCTCATCTCTCATGGTCTCCCGTTCTTAATTTGAACAAATGTTCTAAATACACTAATAATTCTAACTAACTAAATAATGCAAAGTCTAATTTATATTATAAGACTTTAATGTTATTTTTTCAGGATATTAGATTTTTTTTTCTTTTTTTATTAGGCATCAATTTTCAACCAAAAATTGCTTTAAATTGAGCTTAAGTATGAGTAGGGAACCTTCCTTATGCTGGTTTAAGAAGGGATGTTTATAGAACCAGGCCATGTCCTCCTAACCTAACTCAGCCAAGCCAACCCATCCAGACAAAGAGACAACGTTAGTATCGAGCCTAACTCCCTCCATGCAGAAAGAAAACATGGATCAAGGTCTTAATAACAGCCGCCATTGTGGCATATATATAGGACTCAACTTTCCGCATGGAGCATCCTCTTCACATTGAGTTAACATGACTGACAGGCAGAGCCTCCCATACACACACGCATACACACAAAGTTGCTTTGTAACAAGGGAGAAAACAAGATCAAATAATCATGTTCAATGAGCATTTTTCATATATGGTTCAAAGGCAGCCTTGAAGCTTTTTTTTGTCTCTATAGTCCTGTTTTTCTTTTTCAAACAAACAATATAACTTGTCAGATCTGTTAAATTATCTTGCTGAACGGCTCATTTCTAAACAGTGACTCGGTTATTAGGCTTGTCTCCTCCAGCTTCCCCACAAACAACAACAACAACACAACAGTGACAATAAAATAATGTCCCAGATGTTTTGCCTTAATGTGTTTATTTGCCTGTCATGTGTCTTTAATTGTTTCATCTGTTACAGATATACACATCTCCTGTTGCATCTTTGTTTACACGCTCTTTAGCAACAAACTGCTATGGTGACAGGTTGTTTGTGATGATGTGTAGAGTACTGTGTAGAATAAAAGAAAGGGAACCCTGCACTGACTGGGTGTTTGGTACACATGCCGCAGGGAATTTGATAGGGTTCGTGGAGAGTTTACAGGTGTGCTTTCAACATCTGCTGCAGTAGGTCTTTTAAAACTGTAAATTAATGTTTGTTCTCTGAGGGTTTGCTGTAATTGCTTTATTTTCATGTAGCATTGTCACATAAAAAGATGTTTTGGAATTATTTGTGCTCATGAACAAGACTGAAAATAGTGTGACTATCGTGTGAAGTCATTTAAAAAAGTAGTGCATCCTTTTTCAACTCAGACAGCTAAAATTGGGTAAATACACGCTTAGATAAAAACAACACATGTCATATTACAATGCTATTATTTATTCTATCCATTTTCTGCACTGCTTAGTCCAATTTAGGGTTGCGTCGAAGCAGTTTGGGCAGATGACTGTTGACTCGAGAATATTTGCTCATATTTTACTCAATAATTAGAAGGTACCTGGGTTTGATAACTGCAGAGCAAGTCCACATCAACCCCTCCTGATGTGTTTGTGATGAGTTATTTACCAACTGCTCTGCTGTGTATTATGATCAAACTTCACCAAGTTGGTCTTCTTTGTTTAAAAGACATGTTCCAAAAGTCCTATGCTCAACTGCATTTCCATACACTGCATTAGTTTTTGTTAAGAACATGTATAAATCAGCACCCGAAAAATAAAGTGTAGCACAGATTTACAGACAAAAACAAATCTGGCATTCTATGTCTGTGACTGTTCAAAGTTACATTTTCCATCTACTGTTTGAACCCAAGAGTCCATTGGTGATTATAAATACTGTATGTTTGCTCCTCTTTAACAGAATAGTCCTGGGGAGCCACCTAAATAAGACAACTTGCCTATTTTTGAAGTGAATTGGAAGCAGAAGTTAAAGTTATAGCTACCTCTTTGAGTTTGAAAAAGATACAGCGAGCAAGATAGAACAAGTGAGTAGGAGGAGGAGGAGGTTTTGTATCGAAGATGCCACATCTCATATGTTCCAAGGTGATAAAGTGCAGATATCTTCCCTTAAAAAATTTGTACCCTGCAGACATATGTGAGATTTATGTGTCTTTCTTACTTTCTTCCTTTCTTTTCCACCCCATTCTTCAAAATTCAAACACGTTGCAACAAAAGACAGTTTGAAATATTTTCAGCCCCCGAAAGAATATCCAAGACGATCGAGCTTGCAGGTTAAAAATGTATATGCAAATGCCGGCTACATTAGAGCATGCACAGGTTGTTAATAAATTAACACGTGGCAGAAATAATTCAGTTTAGCGTGATAATTCTTGGGTGTGAGCTGTCAGCTGTCGCATTGTTCTGGATAGAAAGTGACGCTGAAATGGCAACACGAGCAGTGAACTGTGATGTTTTAGTGTACCTTCATTCTCAGCACTCTGACACAATAACTGCCTTTTGCATGCCTGGCTCTGCTTTTTTGTCATTTTTGAAGAACAAAAGGTTTAATTAAGGATGGTTTTCAATGAGAGGCTGACACGAAGCATGCACACATGCATATAATCTCGGATGAGGTGCTTATTCATGAGGAGAATTGTCTCGGGAGTCAAACACACACACTTTCAGTGTTATAAAACAAGATGCATCTAAACTGTAGTTTTAATGTCCTTTTCAGTGTGTTTAATACTTCTTCTCTTGAGTTGCTGTGGTTGCTAAGCTGCTGATTGTAGGAAGGCATCTTGACGTTCCTAAGCAGAGATGGTATATGACGAGTGCACTTCCTCTGTCTGCCTCATCCTGGAGATTTGCATAGCTGGAACCCAGGGAGCTGACACTCTGTTTATGTAGCTCAAGGTGCTGAGGATATGTGAAGTGTCAAGTGACTCACAGTCAAGTTTTTAATAAGTGCCATTTGTTCAATCTGCTGTTTAAACATTCCCGTCGTCTCTCTATATCCTTAAAGACTGTATGCCCTGCTATCTTTTAATTAAGTCTCAGGCTAATGTGCCACTTAATTGACTAATCTTGGAGATTTTGTTTTCTCTAATTTACTTGAAAAAGCATCGCCAGCTAAGCTTTTTAATATTGGTCTGATGGGGGGTGGATACTTAGTGGATGTCTCAGAAGTGAGTGCATGGGTAGAGAAACTACTTAAAGGGAAAACAAAGTACTGTTAACTCCTTTTAATTCTTATTAGGCTTGACAGCAGGCTGATAGCTAACTAGGCCATCGTGTTTGTTTTTTCTTTTGTAGGTATGCTTGCAGATGTCCTCACTATGTGATTGCACATAATTCACTAAGTTCTCTGATTGAACTTTATTTTAGCTGCTCTATGTGTTACTGGGAGAGTGGGAGAGAGTCCTGTGTGGTGTGTTATGAGGAGGGAAACAGAGGCCCAATCTCTTCTGCTGCCTGGTAAAACAAAAGGCTAAATCCACAGTAAATTTTTCCAGCTGCTTTGCCAAATGCTCACAGAGGAACATTCAGCTATGGTCTAACTCTCCCAGTATGTGTATACATATGTGCATTCAGACTTAAATGATTTTCCAGACTATTTTCAAAATGAGGCCAAATACACACACATAATCATATATACAGTATGTTCATGTTAAACCTATTGTCATGTCCCTGCAAAATAGAAGTTTAAACAACAAAAAATAGTTATTTTGTAATTCACTGAATCATCTGCCTTGTCCTTTGTATGCTTATTGAGATCAAATGGAAATATCCCATGGATACTGATAAGGTAGAGATAAGAGGCGGAAAACTGCAGCCAGGTTGTCCTGTGGACAAAAGCAGCTGGCTCAGAAGTCGGTTCAAGGAGAGAAATGAAAGGCCAGGCCTGCTGTCATGTCACCGCATGCAGGAGTTGTGATTAAATGGAAAAGTGGCGTCAGAGCAGGGAGATAGGACAGCCGAGTGAAAAGCCTGTAAACAATGACTCACTTCGCTAGCGAGCAAAAAGGGGAAGGAAGAGGAGGAAGGCAGCCAAAAGTGGTTCAAATGTGTGTTTGTGTATGTGAGAGTTAGAGAACGAACCCTGACAATCAGTGGCCACAGACAATCGGGCCTCTGTCAGGAAGTCCCAATAGTCACTTGATTTTATTCCGCTGTTAACAATCACATACACTTTTGCACACATGCCAGAGCTTATAATTGAAGCAGGGACCCACAGAAAGAGCAGGAAGTAGCTCACAACGTTCATAAATAGTTGTGTAACTACATTTGTTTTCATTCTAATAAGTTTAGTCTTTCATCTTTTGTTTTATAATGGAAATTTCCCAGCTTGGTGTTTTGGCAGCTCACCACTTGTTGTCCAGCATCTAAAGCAAACCAGCAGTACAAACTTTGAAAAAACTTTCTGCAATAGCCAAAACATTACTGGTATAAAGCTGCATTTTATAAAAAGACTAACAGTAGACAACTTTTGTTCACTGTTGTTTTTGTCTTGTCAAAATAAAGTTCAATTGTTGTCTGTAAAATTTACCCCATTACTTTTTTAACTCAGTAGACATTTTCTTGAGTTTGTAGTAGAAATGTTTGTCTGAATCCTAAAATCCTGCTTTTGTCTAAATTGTTTAAAGTGTATGCAGTGCTAAGTTGTGCAGCATTTAAGTGCTTTAAAGGAGAAACACAAAATCTTAAAGTCTTACAGAAGTTTCTTTGATCTGCTTTATTTGAACAGTGTTTAGGGAGTGTAGTGAAGTGCTTCACTAAGTTTACACCTTAGCCCTGTTATTTAAACATTATTTTGGGCATTAATTTTACTCAGTAACACTTATAGCATGCTGTGCATGAAAGATTCCAGGACAGGTGTATAGTACCCATCCTGAGAGGTTACAGTCTGACCTAAAATTACATTTATGATTGGCTGTTTTATTATAAAATGCTTTAATATCTTCTTATATTTAGATAGTTGTGGTGATTTATTCCTGATCCATCATTTAGGTGAAAGTTCAGGTAAAACACATTACCACAATTAGAAAGACAGAAGTAACATAATGGCCAGATGATGGTATATATTGTTGGTTTGTTCCTCTTTGTTTTGTTTCTACAGGCACTACTAGTTGTTACTAAAATAATTAATGCCTCACCTCAATTTGTATATATATATTTTGGTGACAGGAATACCACTGTTTAGCCTTAGTTTGTGCATTCATTGAAAAATGGGAATTAAAAATGTCCAACTTAAGAATAAAAGGAAGTTAGATTTTTTTCCTTGAGACATGAAATATTACCATACTAGTCATCATCTTTTCTTTGTTTATATTTGTAACTGCTACTGGGAAATTGTTGTTAACCGCAGCGTAAAAAAGAAAGACGAAAAAAAAAGACTGCAATGATTTGAATATATTATAAACCAGAATTTATTTCCACTGGAACATCAACGGCAACATCAGAAACTGAACCTGACAAAGTTTATGGAGGTTTAGTGGAAAATCTGAATCAGAGGTAAGTAAAATCTGGAAAAGTAATCAGCACAGATCAAAAACAACTGGAGGTGCATTTGACAGCTGTTTAGGTTAAAAGGGCAGCATTTTGGTAACATAACTATATATATATACATATATATATATATATATATATATATATATATATATATATATATATAATGCAAGCATTTCAAAGAGGCAGAGTCTCTCATATGTAACGATGCAGACAGGCTCACCAATCTTCCACGAGCTATTTTAAAAAGTGTGGAGCAGTTTAAAAAATATGTCAACAAAAATGCAGAAGACCTAAAAGATACCACCACCTACAATTTATAATATTCAAGATTAAAGATCACAATTAAATTGAATCTCTTAATTTCAAAATTAAATAATAAATTAAGATTCAGAGAATGAGGAGGAATCACATGTTCTTTGTGGTCTTTTGGCCAGTAGTTGGCACTGTATTGAAAACACACACAAACCAGTATTGGTCATGCTTGCATGCAGGTTAAAGCTCTATCATGCAAACTGGTCTGTTGTCATATTAGAATTTGAAACTATGGACACTTACAGACAGAGGACAGATTATCTACCTTGTACGTGGACCCTTTAAAAGGCTGCTTCTAATACATTAGTGCCTATGGGATGGGCAGTTTTCATCAATGCATTAACAGCCATTCTAGACAAACATCAGCTTCTATTCAGACCATTTTTTTCAGGGAAAGCCTTGCATATTTCAGCAAGACAATGCTAAACCACATAGACATCACAATGGTATGGCTTCACACGAGACCCTGAAAGCTGAATTTTCCTCGTTACAACAGCTGATATGTGTCCTATGTTTTATTGGGAATAATATGTAGATTAATAAGATCCACTTACCATTGCATTCTGTTATTACCTCCATTTTAAACATCATCTAAACATTTTTTTAGAAGTGGGGTTGTGCTCAAAAAAGCCATCTTTTGTACCGTTGTTTCATGGAATAAAGCAGATATTATTCTTAGAATCTCTTAACCAATACATGACTCAAAAAGCAAGTTTTATGCAAAATTGGAAGTTCTGTATTCTGTCACACCCCTATCCACAAACAATACTTTACCACAGTCAGGCACACACCTCATATGCCAACAATACAACACAAGCACATGCACACACTAAAATCCAATAAATAATTAAATCTCCAGTGGCTGCCCTCAGAACTACAGTGATACATTAATTGGGCAAAATTAGCATGAATTAAAGCAAATAAGTGTAACATGTAATTTATTACATATCAAGCGTAGTTTAGCAGAGGAAGGCTCCGATTTCCCCCAAGATTGCTTTAACAGCTATAATGCATTTCTTAATTTACTCTGTGGAAAATCAATTTTTTTCAGAGTTCATTAGGCACCAATATGTTACAATGCTGCTCCCCTGAGAATCCAGCTACAAAAAAACATTATGCAAATTCCTGCTAGTGCATCTGTATGTAAATAGCAACCAAGTCCACAGTCAATTCTCCATGGGAAGCTTTGTTAGCAGGCCCTTTGTTTCTAAGCATGAACCTTGTTCATGATAGTCTAAAAATTAGGAAATGGCATATGACAGGTGAGAGCAAATATCCACTTTCTTACACCTACTGACTGCACCTGAGAAGAGATTTATTCCCACTTAGTTTTACCAAACCTTGTACAATCACGCCAGTCATACCAGTCCTTTGGACTTTTTTGGTTAGAATTTTATCATCAAATCTTTTCTGATGTGTTTTGACTGGTTATCCACATCTCTCCACTGGACCAGTTGACCAGTCCTATCTTCAGTTTTGGGTGATCAGGGAGAGCTGCATCTGTGAGACCAGAGTTTGCTTCGATGGCCTCTTAGCTTTTAAAGTTGTTTAGATAGTATTTGAACAGGCTTCTACAGCAAACCAACACTGACTGCTGTATGTATTGTTGTTCATTTGTACTTTGCTGTAAATAATGATTGACAGTTGATATAAGTACATATTCTTGTCTTTTCATGCATAGAAACAGTCCAGCAACCTTTGTCCAGCAACTATGTTCAATACTCGGGGTAGAAGCCATACATATTATGAGTCAACTAGATTGGTTGTCCAATGTCAGTTGAGTTTGTCAATTCTTTAAGGTTTAGATCCTGTAGTTTTGTTTACTTTTCAACCATCTGAGGAGTCAAACAACAATCCCAGTTCCATCTATTCTCCACAAAAGGCTATTTATACCTGCTCTTACATTTACATTCTTTGTAGGAACACATTACAAATCAAACAATCTTATAGACATCAAATTACAAGTATGAACAAAGGCATTATGCTTTTTATCTGCATTATTGTTGACATGGTTAGGTCCAAGAATATGAAGAAGCTACATGGAAAATAACAGATAGATGGATTTAAACCATACAATGTGTTCATGTCATTGGAACAATTTTTTGAATGAGCCTCGGTGATTGCACATTATTAACATTCCTCACTTTTCATTGACCCTGAGAAGTACCAACTGGCTTTAGAAAGCTAGCAAAATCACATTTAAAAGCTGTTTTCAAGTTTTTTATGTTGGCTTTATGGAGTTTTAGTCTGTAAGTTGAGGTTTTCCATAAGTTCCTTAGCTGTGAACAAGATACCATCAAACAGGATCACAGCTGTTATGTGAAACATTCTTCGTCATCTTTTCTGTTTTGCAGGAAAATGAAACCCAGTGTGAAAATGAACGCATTAATTTTTTTGTTATTTTTCCCTCTTTTTTGTCATTTGTCTTTGTGCTGCCTGGCCTCTCCTTTATGTCACTTATTCCATTTGGCTATCAGCTAGACTTCGTTGTATTGCTCATTTATGGACTGGCTGGGTCCGTTAGGCTTGACATCCCTTTTCTCTCATGATCACTTGCTTTTTTTTTTGTAGGTTTGTCTTCTTCTGTCTATGTACTATTTAAACAAAACACTGCCCCACCTGCTTTTCTCAGACTCTACACATGAAGTAATTCCCACAAAGCCCATTGGCCATGTCGACCATATGTTGCTACACAGTCTGATAGATTGTACTACATCATATACATTCAGGATTGTGACTTGAACAGGAAGTAATTAATACCCTCTTTGGAAATGTAAATTAATCTAAACTTTAGTTAATTTAGCTGTTGCAAATTATTACTATTTTAAAGTTATATTCATATTGCTTTGTAGAATTTCTCTTAAAGTTCTATATTAGCTGTATCTTTTTTTTAGAGAACACTAATCACTTTTTGTGTAGTTGTATCAGAGCAAAATTAGTAGTATTATAGTTTAGTTTAAGTCTGCTTTGATTATGTTGTGTGTGTTTTTTCCTTTTAAATCCTTGGGGTTCTTCTAATGCTAATTGTGCTTTTATTAAATGTAAAAAAAATCAATCAAATTGACAAGAGCCTTTTTTTCTTTCTTTTGCTACACAGGTTTGTTTGTGTGCCATGTGCTTTAAAGCTAACTTGAAGTGAAGGTTGTATTGTGTTACCTGACTTTTAGTTCTGTAATTAAGTGTCTCTTCAACAATAATTAGTGGATTGGTTTTAAGAAACATCCGACATGCATTCAAAAATAGTTTTGTTTTGACTTTTCTGCAGGTCACACACACAATAAGTGACAGGGTCACAATAACAGCAAATCATCATAACTCATAAGAGCTGTGGACTAATGGAGCAAAACTCAGAGTAAACAAACTGTATTACTCCCTTTTTAATTCTAATTTTCTTTTTTGTTTGTTTATTGGAAGCTTTGGTTTGGATAGCATCAGCATTTGGAGAAGGCTGCATTGAATCACATCTTCTGAGAGTTGAGCAAACTTATTTTTCATAATTGTTTTTAGATCTGAAAACTTAATAAACAGTTACTTTTTGAAGGAGCCGCCAAGTGTGATCTTTGCACGAAGCCTATTATTCATTGTATTCTGCAGAGCATTTGCAGTACATTGTCATGTGAATCATGCATCAACACTAGAAGAAACTCTAATCATTCAAAGAACACAATAACACCCCACTCCTGGCTGTTACTACATTTTTTCCCACATTACCAGAGACAAAGATGAGTTACTGTCCTACTTTACATCCCTAAAGGGCCTCATTTCACCATACACAGCTTCCTGTGCACTGTAGTGTATGTTTGTTTTCAGTAGTGTCTGTGTATCATAACTCCGTGTTTGAATTAGAGGCATCCTCCACCATTCCCTTTGGGAAACATCAAGTATTAAATGCCATTCCCCGGCATGCTTGTTTGAGTAATTTACGCTCAAACGAATGTCACTTCTCGTCTCCAGGTGGTCCTTTCTGCCACGTCTCTGTGTACAAGCCGACACAGAGACGTGTGCTTTTGATGGCTCCACCTGAGAGATTTGCCCAAATGAATGTGCTTTTCCCCCCAAAGTGGTTTCCAGAGTTTCCGCTCTGGGCTTGTTTACCAGTAAATGTTTTTGTGATTCGCCTAAGCAGCAACATGAGACTTTGTGTTTTAAGTTCCCTTTTTCTTTTTTTCTTTTAGTTACAAGGAAGACAGTATTTGCTGTTGAGAGTCTCCCCCGCCCTTCCCCCTGCTCTCCAAAATGGTTGGATAGGCTGTCAGTAAACAAAGTGTAGCTCCCATTAACCTCTGATTCCCTCTGAGAAATCCACAAACAAGTTGAGTGCCAGATGACCTCAAACAAACTGCACACACACTGTCACACATGTGCTCATGTCCTGAAGAACAGTATGGAAATATTCGTCCTTCCTTCCTTCCCATGCTTAGCCTTGGTGCTCTTGCCGTCTGTTTTGCCTAATTGCTTTAACACTAGCCTGGCATGCTAATTGCACTGGGCCCCCTGTCACCACATCATTTACATGGCCTGCTTGATTTGAAATTTAATCTTCTTGAAGGGTTTGTGTTTCATGCTCACTTTAAATCCTAATGCTCTGTGGGATTTAAAACAGTTACAGTAAATCCTTGTGTATTTGTTTGGCAATCCTATGTTCTAATGAGAAACTTTTGTCATACTTGATCACATCTTTCAGTTCTAAAACTCACCGTGGTGCTAAATAAAACTTTGTATTGCCACTTTGGTTTTTCTTCAGTGATGAAATCAAAGGGGAATATTGATGAAGACAGTGGGCAGTGCTGTGTCTGGATGCCGGGGCAGAGGAAACTTGTGGATCAGATGGAGGTACATGGTGTGTTGGCTGGACGTTTCTACTGCAGATGGCCTTTTTGATGTGGAGCTGAAAGAGAGTTAGACAGACAGAAACAGAGAGGGCTTACGCCGTGTAGTGAGCTCACACAGTGCAATTTCAATCAAAGGCCAAAAGTTATTTCAATTTCTCAGAAGATGGGTGCAACTCGTTCCTGTGCTTGCAGAGCTTCCAGCACTTGTTTTCCACTTAAAAGTAGCTTTTCTGCTGGACTTGGGCTGCAAAGTGACACTTTTTTTTCAGTGTAGATTACATTTTAAAGTTTTAATTCTATAGAAATAAAAAAAAAATATATACCCCATTGTCTTTTTAAATTTAGATTAAATCAGTGTTTTCTTAAAAGAGAAGATGTAGCCAAAGGCGGCAGGTTTATGGGTAACTTGCCTCTCATATGAGCTGATAGATAAGCAGCCTCTGTTTGCAACACCGCTCAAAATATTTGCCTTTTTTCTGATCTGGACTTATGTCTCAGGCCTGATTAGACAGACTGGTGTTTTTATTGGATCACTTTTGGAAAATGTTTCCTAAATGTCATCTTTTATAAGGATGTGACTGTGCTGACCCTTTGGAAAACAGTCAAACATCCTTTCTGTAAAAAGTTTGTGCTTTTAACGGTCCTTAGCAAGAACAATAGCCCACTGAACATTCATACATCCGCTCATGAACACATTGTGTTGCACACAGGGAACGTTATTATTATGAAGATAGAAGTAAAAATGAACCACATTGTCTTATTGTGCCATTTTTTCATTTTTTAAATTGAAGCTTTCCTTTTTTTGCCCCTTTTATTTTTTATTTTACACACACAAGTTCACCCAAACAGAGAGAATACAGTCAATATTAAGTCAATTATAAATATTTATAATCTACACAATTTAAAAATCCTGTCAATCACAAAGATGTAGGGGATAAGCTCACAGCAGTTGCTTGGTCCGGATGTGATTTGCATGCCACAGAAAGCCTCAGCTTGCCATCCCCGTTTTGTTTTTTGACTTTGCATGCCTGCTTGTTCTCACTGCAGATTAAATATAGAAGTTTTGTTCTCGTTGAGGATAGATGTTTTTTTCTCGCCCTCTTTCTTTCTCAAACACATACACATGCTGGCACACACAACACAGAGGCAGTATTGACGCGCAATGCTGATGGCGATTCATTATTGAAAAGGAAATCGTCTCAATATGACTGGAGTTTGTTATGGGAAGCTTTGTTCTCGTCATCTATATTGCAGGGCATCTTTGTCAGTCAGCACTCCGAGATCCTTTTCTTCTCACTGTGTTTGTGTGTAGAAGAGAAACTTCTCCACTGTCTGAAGTGTTTGTCAGTGTTGCTGTCCTAATAACCATCTGCTTTATTTTTTTCACTTGATAGAAAAGTGATGTCCTATTTGGCTGGTTTATTGTAAAACTTGGTTTCTATTTGATTGTATAGACAATTTGCGCTTTTTAACTCATATTTTGAGCATTTTTTGGTGCTTTTCTGTCAACTTATCTTTTTGACAGGTAAATATTATCTCTGGCTTTAGTTATATTTACAACTTAATGAAAATAGCAGCTTTCCTTATTGTTTCTTTTTGTTTTGAGTAGACTTGCATTTGTATTAATTAATCCCTGCTGCTACATGAACAGAAAGAAAAAGATAAATGTGATGCTTATTTGTTCATAATGACATAAACATGTTTTCTGGCTTGTTTTTTTTTAATTGGTCTACCAATGAAAAAGTGTTGTTCTGACAAATGTATTGTTTATATATATTTATATATATATATATATATATATATAATCAGAAAATAAAAATTATTACTAAGTCAAACAAATGTGATTACTACCAGGTCTTAGTAAATATAGCTTTGGATCCTCAGATAAATTATTGCATCTTTTCAGTTTATTTATTCATTAAAAACTAAGCCAAAACAAAAAGGCAGTGTTTTTAAAAAGCTGAAACACTAAGAAGACCCTTTATTTCAGTGAGGTGTCAAATCGTTTACTTTAATTACGTTGTTTTTCAGTTGACCTTACATTTGGCTTGACAATACATTGGCATACAGAGTTGGTTATAGTAGACTTAATGACTATAAGGGTGCATTTGCACCAGGATAGTCTGCTAGACTCAGATTTGAGAACTTGGTTCAGGTGAATGTTGCAACTTTTGTCCAAATAGAGTTTGCTTTCTTACTGCACATGGTTGAACAAATAGGGCCTTTTAAATAACATATTACACTTCTTGCCAGAGGTGGCACTAGGACTGGATTAATCATTTTTAAGTTTGAAAGTCCAACTTAAGATGTTGTTCACCTCTAAATTTTCATAGAGTTCATATCTCAGATAACATGTCGAATCTAATAAAACTTTCAAATAATATTAGATCATTTTTAAGCCTCAATAAAGCTAAAATATAATAGAAATAAAGAATTACTAGAATGATGATAGATTCAGCTTATTCAGGTTCTGTTATGGACGTGCAGTTGTCAGCATAACACAGGTGTCTTCCCTTTGAGAGGTAAAAACAGGATTTTAGTTCAGGCGGCTTAAACCACATATTGTCTGATATGTACAGTGATGGCTTGTGGTCACACTGAGTGAGAGAGCTAATATATATTTTGAGCCAAACTGACCACATTTTAACTTAAAAGTCTCCCATTACAATATACAAGATTTAGGTCACCCTATAAGATCAGTTCACTCTTTAGTTTCTTTTTAGCAGATCATGGGGAAACGTTCACATGTGACATCCAGTTGTTTTTTGGGGGAAACTGGCCTTAAACTGTGAAAACATCTCTGGATTTATCAGTTCAAGCGACATTAGGTGTCAGGCTTTCTCAAAGCGAGCTTTTGAATGTTCGATCATGATGCTGCAGCACTGAGTGACCACAGACCTCAGACCTCTGTGTCCGGCGTGGATTTCCGCTCTTACAGCCATTGCACTTCAAGTCATCTGTCATCGGTCAAAATTTGCCCTGACAGGGTGTATCACGCTACCTGTCAATCACGCAAAGTCCAGTGAAACAGTGTTGATCTGCTTGGGCTATAAATAATTAGCCCATTTTTAAATGATTAAGTGTTTTTTGTTTAAATTTTGCTGTGTGTTATTATTAGTTTTGCTCTAGGTATTGTTGGTTAATCAAGAATTACAACAACCTTTTTACAATTTTTTTAAAAAAATATTCATTAATCTATTATTATTCTTATTATTATTATTAAAGGACAAAGTATGAGTCTGTTCTAGAGGAAACTTCAGTGCTTTAGGTACTGCATCTATGGGGTTATATAAGCCATTTGTAAGCTCAACATTTTGTCCTTATAATGAATATAAAGCCATTTTTATTTTGATGCCATGTGATAATCCTCCATCTTATATAGAAAAAAATATTTCTGCACAAATTTAAAGATTAAATTTCAAACCAAATCACAAAATTGTTCTGGAAACATTGCAACGAGATTTTTATTCCCCCTTTCATTCAGGCCAAGGTGATGCTGCATAAATAATTACTGATGGAGAAGACGACATGTAAAGAAGAAGAAAACTGGGTCATCCTCTGGTTAATGCAGGACAACTTTTGTCTCCACCATGTCTGAGTGACATGAAGCTGCATCAGATCTTGGGTTGATTGTGTTTTTCATCAGAACTTCTACCGTGTTTTTCCACATGACCGCTATCATTTCTTTAGTCCAGAGCCACACATCATTCCGCACAACCATGCTTTGGTGGTGCTTGTCCACAATTCCACAATCCCCTTTGCTTTGTTGTCTGATTCCTCTGTTAGGATCACTTGAAGCAGACTTAGACCCACGCAGTTTCTTTAATCTAAATTGATGTTTGTGCATCAAAGAAGCAGACTTTTCAGGTAAAGGGACTAAGATTCACATGAAGATGGCTGGTGTTGGCACTGAGGTGTTCAGGTCTGTTACCTGTAAAACAAGCACCACATTATCACCCCCCTACATTCATGGGGTGTTTGTTCTGATATTTTGTGTTTGGTTTTTAAACAACACATATGATAAAAATGTTTACAGTCTTGCTCAGATTCCTAAACTTTTTTGAGAAACTTTTTCTACTGGCAGCACCTCCAGATCAGCCATATTTGATCAGTCCTTTTTTTTTACTGGCCCTCATTAACTCTATTATTCCACTAAATGAAGCTTATAAGTATAGGAGAATGTACCTTTTTTGTAGTTTAATAGTGCAGTGCTTCACAATCCTAGTACTCAATACCCCTGTCCTGCATGTTTTAGAGGTAACCCTAATTTAACACACAAATGAAATAAATAGCTTGTTAACATGCTCGCATATGAAGTTCATTAACTGGGAGACACTGATCAAGCAGTGCATATTTTGACCTTGGTAGGAAGTTGCTTGGATGCAATGTTGTGCTTTGGCGTCTCTTCACCCGAGTGTGGATGTGTGTGACTGTAATCTGCATCTGCTCAATCTTTTCAGTAACATTATAGCTCTGTGTTCAACTCTGTAATGTGTCATGTGTTTCTCATTAGAAATTGATTTTAAAACTTATTTTTAAGGAGTTCCTGCTTTTCAAGTGACTGCTAATGCATCAAGGGGATTTCTTCAAGTTTGGTTCAGGCCTGGACAATTTTGAAAAAAATAAATGTAATTGTGATTTGGTTTGTGATTTAATCTTTTACATTCAGTGTTCAAACAGCAATGTATCAATAACAAGGGATGAAGAATTACCACATGAGATGATATATAAACATTAGGACTGAACAGTTGAGATATAAACAGCTTTGTGAGATGCAACTTGTAGTCAAAACACTGAATCCTGAAGGTTACATTTAATCTAGAACAAGCTTATACTGTGTCCTTGTGACAAAACCAAAACAGTCTGATGTTATTTGTCTTCTCGACGCCACAGCATATTGTTTATTTCTTCACACTTTCTGTTTTGCACAGGGCAGTACAGAAAGCATGGCATCACACCCCGATGCACATGCGTGTGCATGCAGGTGAGCGCATGCTAGCCAGACAGAGAAGGCATGTAGGAATATTTGTCTCCTTAGCCATCGAAAAATTAGACAAAAATAAATAATATTTAAAATTTTCTGAAGGTGGTAAAGATGGAACACTCACATTGAGATTTTCATGCCTATCCCTAAGGTGCAACTAAAAAAAAGCTAAAAATGGACCCATTATTGATTATAGATTGTATTAATGTTCTAACAACATTAAGTATGACTCCAGTTAAAGGGTCTATATTCAGACTGTGTATCATGTATCATGAAATGAATTGTGCTCCTTTAACTATAAAGTGCAATTTCGAATAAAAAAATATACCATTCAGCTCTAGTTTGGTGCAAAAGTTAGCACAGACATGAAGCCTGTTTAATAAGATTGTAGTGTTTAAAAACCACTTCTGCTTCAGGTCCATCCTATTCTATTTTGTTTTTGACATAATTTCTCAAGAACCTCTTTTAGAATTTAGCTTTGGGACTGAAAGATAAAGCAACTAATTAGGTTTTGAATCGGTGTCACTAAGCTTTGGTGGCCATATGATGTTAAACTTGTGATGGTATGGATAGCCTTTGCTGCTAAATTGTCGATGTGTGTAGAGCCCATACTAACTAATTTGTGTTCTATCATATAGATCATCATTGACAAAGTATAAAAAATAAATGTTTTAATTAAATTTAGGCAAAAAATCCCATAAGAGGGTGTAATTGGTGTATTCTGCAACCCAAGGATATATTTAATTTAATTATTTATGTTTGTTTGCTTGTACTGAGTTTTTCTGGCTGTACACTATGATCATATGAAATACTCAAAGTAACAAATTAATCTTGTGTCAAAGACTGAAAATATAAAAACCTTCAAATAATTCTATAAACATCTATAAAACCATCTACCAAAGTCACATTTATACTCTCATCAACAGTCCCCTGATTGTCACTTTGGCTTAGCATCCACTTGATTTCATAATTTATTCCTTTTTCAGACTGTATTTCTGCACCAGTATCTTGCAAGTGAGTGTGAGTGTGTGTGTGTGTGTGTGTGTGTGTCTGCCTGCATCGTTGTGCGAGTAGGTGAACTTGCAATGTGTCCCCTCATAAGAGTGCTTGTTGTGTGGCATTCTCTCTTGATTTCATGCTTTACTGATGGAAAATTAGGCCCTGGCGTATCTCTGCATGAAGAGGAGGTGTAGGAGGAGGAGGAGGAGTGCTGATGGTTGCTTTTATTGCCTCAGGACAATCTCCCCGACGACAAAAAAAAAGTATAGCAATGAGGAGGGAGGGAGGCAGTGTCATTGGCTGCTAATGCACTCTAAACAAGACGATGAGATGCATTAAATCCCCAACGTGAACCTATGAAGCCTTAAAAAAAGAATACATCTCTCTGACTTGCTCTTAAACTCTTCCCGCATCCTTTTATTTTTTTCTTTTATTCACCCCATTGTTACAAAGTGCAGTTATGAGCCTGGCATTGTAAAACGTTTTACATGTGCTCTGCCTCCTCTTTTTTTTTGTTGTTGTGGTTTTGAATGGCATGTCGAAGCGTTGAAGAGTTCATTTGCATTTATTTTTTCCTGTTTTTGTCTTTTTGCCTGTCTGTTGCCCAATGAAGCTCCAAGGATAAAGTGCTTATAGGACTGCAGGCACTTCACTTGAGTTGTTTGCTTGTTCAAAGATCTGCCACAGTACACTGCTAGTTGAAATGCATCTCAGCCCACTGTCAAATGTGTAAGGAGCATTTTCAGGGGGGGTTAATCCCACTATGTTATGTAAGCTGAATAAGAGTCTCGTACATTGCCGGGTAACTGTTGCCATTTTGTTTCAAAGATCAAATATCATACAAACTTGTTTCCCACCTTGAAATTGATGTCTTTGAAAAAAGGGAAAACAAGCACATTTTATTCTTCATTGTGCAGAAAAAGCACATTTGATACGACTTTGATCTGTGATTTGTCCATTTAGACTTGATGGTGTATTTTAATCCTTGTCAGCATTACTCGTCTTTAGTCCGGGGCATCAACACAGCTTTCACCCTTCTGAACGGGCATCTGCCAGGAAACTGTGTGAGCTGGTTGATGTGCTGGTTAAATGGTGTGTAGGCTGTCTCACTCCACGCACCACCAGCGTAGAAATGATGGGGACCAACTCTCCCATTTTATCTTTGACATTGACTGGAAAATTTGGCCTTGGCTGCATATGTAGTAGCAGCTCAATCTTAGTTCCCCAAAATTGTGAATAGAAATGGACGATTGATTTTATAGACATTTTATTGGATCCAAGGGCATGCATACAGATATCACTACGACTTCAGTGTTGGACACGTGCTCTAATTTGTAGCAATTTATCTTTTTCTCTTAACATTTGAACTTTCATAGTGTAAGAAAAGTGTATAAATGAAGAATTTTTAATGAAGAGTTGCTTATTTAATTTAAAATGACAGACTACAAGGTGAGGTACAATCTCTCATTTGGGTACTGGATCTGCCTGTGATCACGTATGGTGGTTGTCAAGGAAATCAATGCTGTCTGAAGTGATGGAAAAGTGTCTGCATGTGTGTTTGGACAGATGTGCATGTGTCTTGAAAATCAACAACAGGATACTCAGAAGCTTCACCAGTGAGTGGTTCCTGATCTGGGCCTCTGCTATTATGTAACATAGTGTTTTTTTTTTCCAAGCACGTGTTCAGCCCAGGAAAGACTATAAGGACCGTTTACTGTGGCATTTTTATTGTTTTCTAATCTCGGTTTTTCTCAGTGTCACATGTTGAATTTCAGAAATGCTGAATGACAAGAAAACAAAAACTGAAAAATGTTTTAAGTGCACAGAAAACAAGTGAAGACACACACCACAGTAATAATGAGGCAGATTTTATGTCTTCTGAACAACAACAAAAAAGTTGGTGCTTTTAAGGTGTTTTTTTCCAAGTCTGCGCTAAGATTGGAGGGTGAGAAGGTCTTTTTGCAGCTGTAAAGAAATAAGGCTGTTACTCATCCATCACCAACAAGAAAAAAAAAAGAAGAGAGAAAAGGCAGAGTGCATGGTCAGGTCTGCATGTTCAACACCTGGGGCACTCAGAATAGTGAGGCACACAGAACAGAGCTGTGGTGGCTGGCAAACAGCAGCCACATCTGGAGTGGTTTGCTGTCAGGGAGGGGCCTGACCAAGCTGTCTGCATTTGATGTGGTGTGCAACTTCTACTCACTTTTTGTATTCTCTGCTTCTCAGCCCACAAGTTGGAAGAAATGTAAGAGAAACAAACAAACAAAAACATTAAAAGGAGTTTAGGAGAAAGATAGCATTGGTTAAACCATAAAAGCATCAGTAGGTCATCTTATCTTTTTTTTCCCATTTCCAGTCCAGACTGGTGTAATTGAAGTTGGAATAAGTTCTGGATCTTAGATTAACCATCTTAAGTGTTCGGTCGAGCCTGTGCGCTTCCCACCTGCAGCAATCACTGAAACTCTAATATTCTATTTCCACAAAGTAATGACTGAGGAAGTTAAGGGAATCTAACTCATTCCAATCCAACTGAGTCCACAGATAAATCAATATTCACAGATGGAACCTAATATTTGGTGTGGAATAAGGCTGTTTTGTATGATCTCATAATCAAATTGAGCAGAAAAGAACTTTTATGAGATGGAGGGAAAGACATTTGAACCTCAAAGGCACAGACCACCACTGTGAGCCAAGACTTAATTACAATGACCTTACAACAGGGCAGCAGCCTGAAGCCAAGCATTCAGGCTAACCAAGCACCCCACCAGCACACAATACACCCCCTGCTGCCCTCAGACCTGATAAATGAGTTCTACGCCTTGATTGCTACATCAAGACTTAGACTGGGAAAGGGGTAGAGTTATGATGGAGAGAGGGAATTAAATAAAAAAAAGAGGAAGAAAAAGACGGAAGCAGTGACGGTTTTGGAATTATATCTGCAATGCTGAATTTTAATTAGAATATGCTAATAAACCATACAGGACAGGTTGAGAATGTATTCAGTTATTTACACGGGCCACATCACAAATTATTCTGTCCACTTTTTTGCAGCTTTAAACAAAATGCATCCTAGACCGCACTACAGGTTCGCGTGATTCCTCACAAGCAGGGTGTCTTTTCAGAAAAACTCACAAGAAGCCTTCTTGCTTCTTTTTTTTTTTTTTTTTTTGCTCCTTTTTGCAATGAACTAAGTTGTGACCGAAGCAGCAAAGCTGTGGATATCTTCTATTCCTAGCAGTTTCTTGAACTTTGGATCACCACTGATATGAATTTCTTCATTCATATTGAAAACTGCTTGTATGTCCCTGGTTAGTTGTTCTCAGTAAAAACTTGTGATTTCTTTTATGTCCAGAACTTAGTTTTTACCAGGAAACTTTATCTTTCTAAAGAGTTCATCCTGCTGTACACAGTCATTCACACACTGACAGACTCCCAACATTTACAATTTACATTCCTTACTCTCCATCTCTATTTCTAAGAATCACTGGCTGCCACAAGTTGAACTTGATTAAGTGTTTGTAGGTATTGCCTCGGGCCTTGTCTCCCTCAGATAAGAAGCAATAATCTGTGTGTGTGTGTGTGCGTGTGTGTTATTGTGTGTTTTCTGGAGAATTCTGTGGCTGAATGCCACGGGACCAAGAAACAGCTTAAAATTCAAGAATTTAATTTAGCTATATTTTCCCAGCTGAAAATGAAGTATCATCAAGTTTCTGTCCCCACTCAGTTTTTGAATGAGGTTTTAAATGAGCCTTTTTTTCTCTTAGCTAGATTACGTGACAGTTTTTTAGCAACAAAACAAATCAGATTTTAGCAAAAGGAGTTAATGTCAGACTTTCATCTGTGTTTAAGATCAAACCAACTGATGAGTGGATTAGTTTTTCTGTTCCTGAAAACAGATTTGTCTTACCAGAATCTCCCTTTTAGGAAGCGTTGCCATGTTTGACAGCATGCCAGTCTTAACAAAGGGGAAATTCTGAGTTCCCTTTAATAGATCTATATTCATTTTCAAATGAGTTGATTAGCCAGCACAATGTCATTGGATTCAGGGGCCCATTACACATTTATGATGGTAAATTACTGAACATTTACAATCCAAATGAAATTTCATGAGGAGGGGATATTGAAAAAATGAAGGGAGAGAGACGCTTTGCGTTCATCCCTGTAGCCTTGCCTCATTTCACCTCTCCTGTTCTCCCTCCTGCTCTGACTCTCTTCCTCTTTCTCCCACACCATACTCTTTTCCTCTGTCTCTCACCCTCTCCCTCAACTCTCGTCCGTCTCTCTCTCACGTATCACATCAGTGCCCCCTGTGGTTCAACTGGGCATCACAGTGGTCTGTAGTTTGGTTTCTTCACACAGCTATGTCACTGACATTTAACAAAGTCCTTGTTTTTGCCCTTCCATTCAAAATATATAGATAATCTCTAAGTGAGTTTACATGTAAATTTTTTAAAGTGGAAAAACTGGGAATAAGCATCCAAATTTAAGTGATGAATGGATTTCTGGAGCTGAGAAGCTTGTTCCCTATCTGTCTTTGGTGTAGTCTTACATGTAGGTTCAAGCGTGCTATAGATCCCCAAGCAAACACCTCTCCTTCCCAATCAGTGCTCTGCACTCTATAGCCCTGTCGCTGCATCCACATCAATATTTTATTTGGGCAAATTTGCAGTGACATGCATTAGTACAATTAGGGGCAAGTTTTTACTCGAACTCCCATCTTCAACAAGGAGAGCGAGTGATAAAGGGAGGCTAAACTCACCATCTCGCTCACTCGCTTTCCTGCTCTTCCTCTCTTTCTCTCCAGCACGGCTTGTTCGTTCCTCAGCTCTCCACCTCTAAATAATTCATCATCCAATCAATCATTTTCTCTTTGTTTTGGGCCCCAGTGCCTGAGATGAAACGGCCCGCTGCCAAAGCTGCTTTGCCTCATCTGAGGCCTGGAAAACATGATCTGCTGCTGAGATTACAACACACACACAAGCAGTACACACACACACACACAAACTAAAACGCACCTAGCACTGAAGTGCGGGTGCCACATACTGTATTCACAACTGAGAATCATACCCATTAAAATGAATACAATAAGCAGCTACAGATGCAGTTTTACCTTGATATAAACTAGAAATACTTTTAAATGATTTGGAATAAATACACATTTATTTATACTCTGACCAAACAACTGTGATTTAATCCAATACGTAAAGAAATTAATCTAAAAAAATATATTTTCACATATAATAAATATTTACATTAACAGGAAGAAATATGGACTAATTTTACCTCCTTTACACAGCTGTCATAGACATGTATTTTTTTTTATTTTGCCCTTTGCTTTTCCGACTAAATAGATCATTATTCTCCTTTAACGCTGTTAAAGATAAAGCCTTTCTAGTTTTTTAATGGCATGCCATTGCAAGGGAGCTCTGTAATAGAACACAGACTGTGTGTCTGATCTCCCAGCTGTAACACTCGGGTTTGGTTAGCTTATCTAAAGGGCCTGTCTCCGCCTTAAAGCCTGTGTGGAGGCAGCCTTAATAGGGGGAAATGTCTTGGACAAGTGATTTGAAGATATTTTGCTTCATCCCTTTGGAGCGCTCTGCAGGTGATGCCGCGAATGTCTCCTTTGTTTGATGTCGAACAACACAGATCCGTTATTGAGTGATGGCTCCGAATGCAGGAAGAGTGAGACCCTACGTGCCCCCCTTTTATTTTTTTGAGATACATCAGAGAAAACTGACATCTATTATGGTAAAGAAAAGACAAGTGTTTGAAAATGTCTAGTATGCACAGTGTAGAAGTGTCAGGGTGCTTTTTCTTTCTATTCTTTTTTTGTTCAGTCTCTTTTTGTTAACAAGGTGGTTTTAAGTCAAGCATGTCTATATGAACTCTGTTGGAAAGAGCATGAAAGGATGCTGCTAGCCCATCATAGTAAAATTTTTGCCCCCTTAAAATCCACCACAAGTCCCTTGTGTCCATCTAACAAGAGGAGATTAAACCCACAAACTATGAGCTCAGATTTAAAAGGTGTTATCAGTTCATTCACATCTAACTTTTTGCCACTAAGACTCTAAAGGTCCCTGTGTCTGATAGCAGCTTTTAGAAAAACATACTCTTTCTTTGTGATTTCTAACTTATAACTTTTAGTTTATGTACTTTTGGCTGTTTTATTTCTCGTAAATGTGAGTAGCTAGGTAAAATATTGTCCTTTTTTTTCTCAATCAGTATCATGTTTTTTCAGGATTTTACAGTCTGGACACTCAATGTGACACTCTGGTCTTGTAAATATTGTGGTATTGATACTTATTTACTCTCATAAATACATCCATTGACTCAATCACAAGTCGGCCCAATTGGAAGCTTCAACTAAATTCCTAAAAAATGAACGTAAAAATGCTAATTCTACTCTTAAAAAGAAGAACCGTTTACCCCTGAAGCTTGTAGTGTAGATAACACTTATTTCCCCACACATGAAATCTAATAGCCTTGTTGAAATGTGCCGCGAGGGATTCGCACACAGTGAATGCATGTCTGAAGTCTGATAAATAGCAGAGGCGGATGAGGAGACATTAACTGTAAGCGTCCTGGGCACTGTAAAAAGACAAACTGCTTTATTTATCAGACTGGCAGAGAGGCATTGTCAGGACAGGCAGAGAGCTGCAGGAATAAATAAAACACAGTGGCAATGTGGGGAAAAAAAACAACAACTTACAGAGTGTGGAGTTAAAGGAGGACGATTTAAAGAGATGAATTAGAGTAGCGGAGTGAAAGGTGGAGGGAACAGGCAGCAAATGTCAGGCGTAGAGTTGAAGGATCACCCAGGGCCTAGTAATCATGCCCTGTAGAGCTCCACGTCAAGCAGCCTCTGTGTGAATGAGCGATCACACCTACCTGCCCCCTGTTTGTTCCCCTCTCACTCATTTCTTTACTATCTCTCTGGCTTTCTCCCTTTTCTCTCTCTCACACACATACTGAAAAACACGATGTGCGGCAAGTGTAATATCTGCCCACCTCGTGAAATAAATTGGCCACCTACCAAAGACAGCAAGAGTCAGATTACCACCGGTGAGAAGTCAGCTATCGTAATTATTGTTACCGAATGTGTCGAGAAACTGTTCAAATATGTCATTCCAAAACATGGCCTCGGTGCACGTGCCCCCTGAATCGTAAGATATTTATTAACAATTACGAGTTAATTGGAGAAAATATTTGGTTCATATACGGCGGTGTAATGTAGGCAGGAAAATGTGATGAGTTCTTGGTTTTTATAAGAATATCATTAACCCTCGTGTAATTAACCTCGTTCAAAAATTAACCACATGTTATTATCAAACCAAGCAAATAATTGAAGCAGCAGCTTAATTTATAATTTGACAATTTCTTTCCTTCTTTTTTTCTACCCTCCGTCTTTCATGTATTCCTTTAATAAAAGAGGAAATGGAGAGAAACATTTAACAGCGATGCTTTTAATGAACATGCAGCATAGCAGAATTATCCAGCACTAATAGCATCTGTGGTCCATCCTGTCAAACTGAACAAGGTTGTCCCAGAGAGCCCCCCCTCCAAATTTATAAGTAGAAAATGCATGAAGCAGGGCCTCCCATACTTTCTTCAAGACACAGACGGAGGCCAACAGGGAATAACATGAAGATTTGGTCCTTGTGGAACACAACCAGTCTTATGTATGTTGCTCAGACCACCGAGGTCTTGTAAGTCAAGGCTTAGCCACACACACAAAAAAAAGGTGAGAGAAAAAAGTATTCTAAATATATGTAATAAATTTTAAAAGTTTTTAAAAAACTGTCCATCAATGCAGTTGTTTATCTTTGCACTTGGATAAATTTAATGTAAAATCTGTGTTAGCTTGTGGAGTTATATAACACATGTTTAAAGAATGTGGGTCTATACCCTGCTATACGCAGAGGTGTATGCTCATGAGGTGGTGCTTCTAACCATTAATATGGTTTGTCATCTATAAGATTTGGTGTCAACCAAGCACCTGTCAGGTTCCTGTATTATGGAGGAAAGTTGCCTGCTGAAAACAAGTTAACTTCGCTACACTAGCTTGGGGGTAATGCTGAGATCTTTTGGTGGCTGTGGTTGTGCTCACTTTTAAGAATGACTGCAATCACACTAATATCACACAATAGTTAATCTGTTTTGTATGTACAGGTATTCAAATGCATCTGTTAGAGAACAACAAACCACAGAGAGCTCCTGAAGTATTGCTGTAGTATCAGTGTAAGTACGGGTGGAAATAAAATCAATAAATGTGAAATTAGAAAAATGAAGAGGAAATTACAGTAGAAATAAATATAAATGTAGGTATGAAAAATAAAGTTGTTAAAAATAGAAGAGTAAATTAAAAAACTGAAAAAAAATATCTATTTCTTCTTAATATATTCAACTATTATTTTTTATGACAGGTCTGGTCCTCCACATAGGTTGAGCTTTTTGGCAAAATACATATTTTTGGTCTAACAAGTTGTTTTTTAAGGTTTTATTCATGATATTACTGAAAGCTGTCAACAGTTATTGATGGCACCTTATCCTACCCGCATAGTCAGCATCATCTTGACAGTGACAGATTTACCCAAGCTGTGAGCTAGCAGCTGCTGTTTTGATGCTGATAGCGTCACTAATGTTGTAAAATAGTGATCAAACTAAATGTAAAGCACTGTTCTTTTCTACTTAAGAGGTAGGTAATATTACTCAGACATATTATATATTCTTTCTGAGATGTTGGAATATGTGTGTGATGTCTCACACACAGATTTAAAGTCATGCAAAAACTTTGTAACCATGCAAAGTTGAGGTACTACTTTCCATGCACAAAAAATAATAAAGAGCAAATTATATGCATTCTAGTAGTATTATATAATTTATCAAAGTAACCATTCATTTATGGCTAAAATATAATTGTTTTTTTTTACAGCAACAAGCTTCGTTGTGAGCGTAATTGTTCACATACTGTACCTGATGAGTTCCTTTTGGGGGGTGGATGAGAAAACTGCTTGAATTTGTCGAGTGTGAACAAAATGACAAACATGGTGACAATAGAGGAGGTTAACACTGGGTGCATGTTCATAAAACTACAACAGTGATATTGTAGATGCAATGTACCCAGCACGCCACGTCTCATCTTTAAAGCTTTTTGCCATTTTTTACTGTTAGCTCTGCTACCTTACATCTGAACAAATCAGCCTGGTGCTTCTGGTGTTTCACTTATTTCAGTTTGCAAGTTCATCGTGTTCATTTCAGAGTATGCACAAACTTCAGTTCAAACAAATTCAAAGCAGACAAGGCAGTTATAATAATTGTGCATATGCATAATTAAAGTAAATCATATTTTCAGCCTTAGATTTTGCTTTTCTACCTGCTCATAAATCACTGAGAGTTTGACAAAATGATTTATTATGATTTGTTATCATCTTTAATTGGAACAGTTTCAGCTTGTTCAGCTAAATAGTGTGATGTTGGTGAATGATGTGAGCCCACACATTTATTTAGCTCTGAGATACTTAGTGAAAGTTTGATTTAGCAGACATTGCACGTGTCCAGACCCTTCCTTTCTGCAACACTTAAGAACCTAAATTATACTGAAGACTGCTTGTAAAGTAACGTGTCTGAATTGTAGTGCTGCATATTCAAAGTAAATATAAGTAAACCATACTTACATGACACATACTTGATCCTGCTTCAACTCTGTTTCATAAAGGAATCCCCATTTCTCAATCCCTCAAGGGAGGAGTGGCTGTCCGTCAAATCTGCGTCATCACTGACCTCAATAGTCTGCCACTACGATTCTTCAGGACAGACGTTTAACTGCCATACAAAACTCCATGGCTCACTGCCTATTCAATCTCTCATGTGACAGTTAACGGGCCTCAGTGGCTAATGATTTTCTGTCATGTTCAGGCCACGCTGTGGAACACGAGGATTAAATATCGGCTGACGATGGACACATCAACTACCAGAATGGTCCCTTGTTCATCAGCCAAACCTCGCCCTCACCAGCTTTACCTCCTAGCAAAGTGAAGTATGGCCCACCTTGAAGGGCCTCTTTGTTATCACCCAGCTATGTGCTGTTAATATTGTAAGCGTTACAGGCTGAGGGAAATTTGGGAAGTTCTCAACAAGCATAATCTTGATTGAGAAGATGAGCTGCTTCTTTGTCTCAAGACCTTAGCAGAGAAAAGTGAGGATAATCATCATAAACCACTTGGCTCAGTTAATGAACCACTTCTGGTTGGTCCTTATTCAGCCCCTTAAAATGCGTTGGCATGGTCACGCTTTCCACACTCATTCCTCTATTTATCTTCAGATTTCACCTTTCCTTGACTTTTCTTTTTCCTTTCACCCATCTCGGAGTTGTACCACCTTCTTCAGGGATGTCAGGTTGTCTGTGTGTACACAGGGATTTTGATGTTTCAGGCCACTGGCTCTCTTACTCTGTAGGCTCCTTACAAGCTTGGGTTCAGTCCTGTTTTGTGTCTGAACATGCATCTTGTATTCACCCTAACTCTGAGCAGAGCTCACTTCCTCTACACATCAACATTGTTTGCTGGATGAGCAACAGTGGACGAGGTTGTGTGGAAACTTTGGGGTATTTATTATTCAAAGGCCTTGTTCGCTATGCTGTTTTAGCAAAGGGGGGGGGTGGGTGGGTACGGATGCAGAGTTGACACAGTGTCACTGACAGGTAGAACTTCAAAACCTACATTGGACTCTTCCCTTCCACCACCATTATTTGTTCCAGTCTGGAAAGGCCGAGGCTGGCTCGCACAGGATTGGATCTGTGTGCCTTACATCATGATGTATGTGAGTTTGGCATGCTCATATATTCACATATTTATATGCTTACTACTGCAAACACTCATTTTGTAAGCTAATTTAAGTTTAACAGATTGTTTTCTATCATGTAGATTGTGTGTAGGTGCTTTTACCTACTTGTCATATCTTAGTTTGTTTTGCTGGCCTTGGCAGGTTAGAAAAAGCAGCTTTTATTGAGCCAATCTGAAAGTTTATTCCCCAAAAATCAATTCTATTGATCTTCTCAATTCATATGTGGCTTACTATCTGTATTTACTCAAAACATTGCATTTAATCAATTAAATTAATACCACTCTTCTGCCGCCATTGACTTACAACCATGTCTGCACTCACACACTGGCAAATCACACACTTTCCCACTGCAAACAGCCATAATGAACATCCAAATGTCTACAGCCTTCAGTCCTCCCTTACTCCCACCAGGGAACCCAACTTTGCACACTTTACATACAATATTCATGCCAAATGTGAGAAGGAAGATTCACAGTCTGGTCATCTGAAAAACCCTGGCAATCACTGATTGTCTCTTGTCCTTATGAAAGAGAATAATTCTTTAACATGCGCCAAGACTGTTCAAAAACAGTCTTTTTTGATGAGTGACACTTCCCGTCCTCCGGATACTTTTTATGTTTCGAACTCATTAATAAAGCAGCACCCCAGAGAGAAAGGCACAGGAGTCACAAAGTGTGTGTATGTGCGCGAAAGCAAACGTACGTGTGTAAACTTTTGCTGTTTGATTTGTCAGGTGTGATTTTGGGACTCTGATCTTCACACAACACGGTTCAATTACACAGGTTGTAGTGCTATTTATCGTTTTTCTCCCTGACAATCCAAGAGGTGTTATGGTAGATTGTCAGAGCAAAGCGGAGGTCTTTCTTTTTTTTTTTCAAACACTGAATAATAAAAGAGTCAAAAGTAAGAAGTGGAATTCCCTGCAGTGAGGTGTGTTACCCTCAAAAGAATGAGGGGGAGTGAGAATGATAAATTACAGGATGAGCCCTATTAAAAAAATAGCACTTTTACATTTTTCTCCTTCAAATGTCATCTGCAACTTGCCGTATCCGTTTGCATCTTTTGTTCTGGATTTTTCTGTCACATAGTCGAGCTGTAGCTTCTCTGTGGTTCACACTATCACAAATATAAAAGATCAGTGCAAATTTGCTTATCGGTGTGTTCTTTTAGCATCTGTTTTGTTGCTTTGTTATGAATTTTACGAGTCAAATACACGTGGTTGCATTAAAGTATTTAAATGATAATCTTCAGGTTCCCTTTTGTGTTTCTGTGTGTGCTTGTACCACCGGATCGTCCGTGTTTAGGCTGCTCAGGCGTCTGTATTAAAGCTTAATGCACTTCTGCTCTAATAAGACATGGGGATTTTGATGAATGCAATGAGTGCGTGTTTTGGAGTTGCACAATATGCACAGCAGCATCTTATCTTTGTAATGCAAGTGTGTTTATGAGCCTTGAGGTAAAAAAAATGTTTTCTAAGTGAGCCCGTCTGTGCAGAGAAGCGCCTAACACATGCATTGCATACACAAACACACACGGAGAGTAAATTAGAACTGTAGGCTTTTAGTCAGCATATTAAATGTGTCAACTCATAAAGTAAAATGCTGTAAATGTTTTCAATATTCATGTTTTCGTATTTGTCAACCAGCATTTCATAACAAATTCATGAAAAAAGCCTCTCACACTGCATGCTGGGAGACGGCTTTGTGCACAGCATACATTTTTGAACAGACACATCCATTTAGAGCTCACCATAGGAGATTTGCATCACAGGCCTTTGAAAAATAAAGATAAATATTTTGTATCATGCATTTTTTAAACAACACTCCAACACAACCTAAGATCAGGCTGATGCTGAGAGTAATTACTTGTTTTGGCTCAGAGCATCACTAATGGACTTTTATGTCACTTTGTTTAGTGAATAATTAACACTTATACAACACATACAATCAAAGAATTGTATTATTGATCATTGTAGTTGTTTGTCAAATCTTTTGGCAACAGCTTGTGTGAATAAATAACAAGCTGCCTCAGTGTGTGCTACATGCAGAGCTTGTCAAGCTTATGATTCATCTAAAAGACAAATACTTGCTGTTTCCTCACTTGTTAGAGGGAATAATGTTTATAAAATGGGGAATAATACAGTTTATAAATAATCCTAACATTTAGCTACATTTTAAAATGAAGTCTTATGTTTCTGTAACGTGCAGCCAAATTAAGGGATGCCAAAGGAAAACCCATAGAAAGACACATTTGCTGATAATATCAAAACTACTTGTTGAAGCCTATTCAATGTCATACTCAGATGTCTGCACCTTCTCTTCCTTTGTTTGTATCCTTATCTAATTACTTATATATAGCAAGTTCAATCTTAGCTACTTCAGTCTGCAAATTTGTCATTTATCTTTTAATAGAGGGGAAAAAGTGGCAGGCTTTCCTTATGAATTCTGTCACATTGTGATGATAAACAGATCACGAGTAATGAATTAATTTGGGAACAGTGATGAACAGCAGCAAATTAACAGGATTCTCTTAAGTTTTGTGTTGACAGGATATCTAATGGAAAAAACGAAGGAGTCTTTCTTTTTTAAACAAAGGAGATACATATCAGCCAGCAGATAATTTCATCCCCGCCTTTTCCCCCTCAGCTTTCTTTGTAACCACCTGCATCTTATTCCAAACATTCCTCAGGTTTTTTATTTGGAAAAGGCCTCGTAGCGAGCACATAACCTAAGAGTTGGAAGTGCAATTGCTATCCCAATAAAATCACATTCACAAGCATGTCTAATGGGTGCAGGCCCTGCAATGTAGAAAACAGTCTTCCTGTGATCCAAAAGAGGTTCGTGGACACATCAGTGCAGGTTATGGGGCTCAGCGGAGGGGAGCAAAACAGGTGTTGTGTTAGAGGGTCTGACTGTGTTGTAACTTTCACTTATGAACCAGCTATTTACAGCTGAAATATCTGTCAGAGATCATCTAAACCCAAAGGGTGTTCACATTATCAATTAATAGAATATTTAAGTGTCTGAATGAAAATAGGTCCTCATGGAATAGACTTGCACACGCCACAGCAGGGAAGCACAATTAATTGCATTTTCAGAGGAAGCAGGAGAGGCCACTCAACAGTGCAGTGTGTGGCCTTGTTCATCCTCACGCTCTGGTAACATCATATATGCTTATAATTGCATTTGAAATCAGACTAAATAACCTTCTTCAGCTATTTATGAAAGGAAGTTTGACCCAAGTTGTGGCTTTAGCAACAGGAAAAGAAGCAAATACCTCTTTAAAAAATAAAGCACATCTTCCCACTAGGATAAAACTTGATTGCTGGGATAGGTTACAGCTACCCGTGACCATTCATTTGGATTAGTGGTAGTATGTAGTATTCCAAAATGGTACTAAGATTTACACCATACAGAAAAACATTACTATGAATGCAGGAAAAGAGTTGCTTATAAAGGATTTGTTTAACTTTCAAGTAAATTAATAAGCCAATATTATTATTCCATGACATTGATGCCTGCAGTGGATTTTGTACCTCAGACAAAGTCCTTAAAGAGTTGTTTTTACATGAAATGGGATGTGTACACAGTCACTAATTAATTGTGGCTCTGTACCTAAAAAGCACAGTGTTGTCAGTAATACCCCACTGCTACTGTGGAAACAGTCTATTATAGTTTTATTAGCCAATGTTCATACAGTCACAATGAAATCATACATATTAGCCCTTTTAGCAGAGGCTGTTTAGGTTTATTTCTAATCAAAAACCCACATATACAGTTCAAGTTTGGTAACATTTTAAAACTGGTCATCTCAATGTTCTACAGCTGAAAATCACTTTAAATTCATCATTTGTATATGAGGTGTATGTATGGCCCAAACCCATAGTTTGGTTCTTAGTGGAGAAATTGAGGGTGTTAACAAGAGCTTCCTACATAAAAGTACTTCTGGATGTGTGCAACAAACTGATAGTTGGCTGTAAATAGCTGCAGTCATTCCAGCTGTACTTTGGGCCATACAATACTGCTACTCCCTCCATTTCCTTGTGCATTAATCCGTGAAGTGGATAGATACCATTGGGAAAAAATGATGCAGTGGCAGAAATGCACATCATTCTACAATAATAAGAAGCAGACAGAAAGGTAGAATTGTTTGTTGGGAACCTTTCCTGTTTGGCACAATGTCTCTTATAAGGTTTTATTCCTTTCGCGCTTTTACCCTTTTTCATTTAACCACAATGCATATTTATATGGAGAGTCAGTGGCATCTTTCATTGTTGTTTAATTAGCCAGATAATGTTGTTACTCGGTGCTGGAAACCCTTCATTTGTCTTGCTTAAGTAGCCTCTCTTTTTCCATTACAATGGGGAAATTGAGTTAGTTATTTATTATAAGAGGGATAATATGCAACAGTAATAAACAGAGACCATTAAATCTTAATAAGCTCCAGTTACTTCAGTTGCATTGTGTGATTATTTACGCTGGCATCATCATCTTCTTTCGTGTTTCTCTGAATGTTTTTCCTATACAATAATAAAAAAGTATATTATGCACTATAGCATGTTTGAAATACATCTGGCAAACAGAAGCTACTAAGTCCCATAAGTCTACTGTGGTATTTCTTATGTGACTTCAGTGATGGTGGACCTTACGTGAAGTTACAGACAATTATTGATCGTTCCGATATTCTCCAGCACTTAACCTTTACACTAGCCAAACTGGGTATGAAGTCCTTTATTGAATGTGTACTTTTATGTTCTTCTCTGGTGACAGACCTGATCAATAGTCTCCCTCTTCACTCTCATTAGAAGCAAGAGCTTTCAAGACTATCTTTAGCTAAGAAATCTATCTGCATATGTGCCCTAAAAGCTTTTTACTAGGTGGACTAATTCAGCAGTGTGCTGCAGTAGAAGATTTTAAAGTAAAAGTAAAATAAAAAAGATGACTCCATAATTAATGTTTTATTGGACTTTGGCTGCATTAAAAACACTATAAAAATTACCCATAATTTGATCTTTCCTGCAATAAAAATTAATTTTAGAATAAAGAGCAATGCAAAAGAGTCCATTCCTCTTTTTACTAATAGATTACATAAGTAAGGCAGGTATCAATAACTCCAGTTTTCCAGGACTGTGTCCTGTATGTATTGAATGTTTCCCTATATGATACCACCAAATTCACATATAAAGGATTTCCAAGATTAAGTAAAGCATGTGTGTGGCAGCAGGGAAAAACTCTGCTTAAGCATGTTGACCCATTCATCTGATTCAGGTGTGAACTAGCAGGAAGCGAACTTTGGACGCTCCCTGCTCTTGATTTCAGAAGATTAATTTTGATCATTTCCATTTTTTTCCCTGTTTTTTGCTCATTTTGCTGCCAGAATGTGAAAAGCAGTAACAAATTCCTTCCTGTGTACAAAACACTGGAAAAGTTATATTACATGCTGGAGTCACATCCTGCTATGCATATTATTCCATGCCTGTGCTGAAAATATACACCATGCCCTAGTTTATATATAAAAAAAAACTCAGGAAATATACTTTTACTTTCCTTATCATTATTTCCCCCTATGTAGGCATGATGTTTCCAGATAAGCACTATTAATCATCCCCCTGCATCTGTTCGTTCTTGTACACTTTCACCTGAAAAGTCTTTACACTCAGAAAATAACGCTTCTCCTCGCAATTGTCTGACACATTATCTCATTAAAATGTACAAAGAAAACTCCTTCTCTTTATCTCTGATAATCTAATTAGCATCAGCCAGATGGTTTAATAAGGGATATCGGCGCCGTTTAGCCTCCCAAACGGCCCGCTGGAGGAGAACAGTGGAGAAGGCTCCTCTCCACTCTCCTCTTCACTCTGAATAGCTCTCCAGGGTTCACATTATTGCTTCCTCTGCCTGAGGCGAACCACTCCAACTCAGGAGTTTAGGGAGGATGAATGCATCCAGGAGAGAGACATGCTCAAAGTGAATCAAATAGGCATAGATGCTGAATACTGTTGGGAATGTTTTAAACCAAATAATGGCAGATAACTGACTTCACCTTTAGTTCCCCCAAGGAGCTGTATACATTTCAGATTAGACTTTAAATCTTTTGGAGATAAATCAAGTCAGTTTGCTGTTTGTTTAATTGTTGCCTGGGTAACATTGTACTATTTATAAAATTGTGCTTAGGTGATGGGATTTTTTAAATAACAAGAAGCAGTTTAGAAGTTTTATCTTCCAGTGCAGTGCAAGGAGCTTTGTGGTCCTCTAACTTCAAGCTTATAGGCCTGACAAGGCACCAGTTAAAATAAAGTCAGGTTTCATATCATTAAGGAGAAAAAAAGTTCTATGTCCAGATTACATTAGAGAAGTCTTAGCCATCTGTTCTCTCCAGTTCTGACACTTCTCTCTCCGTAATGAGCGGATGCTGCCGTAGCCAAGACATGAATGCTCAAGTGAAGTCCGGTCGACAAGACATCCTCAGCCAGGCCCTGCATTGGCAATCTAGGCAAATACGTCGAGCAGAAAGAGGCTAGCCGGCAAGCCAAGGAGCCAGACAGTGGAGCCAGTCGCTACAGCCCTCAGAGCCAGCAGTGAGAGAGACATGCTCAATTAACTCTCCAACTTCAGCAGGGCTTTTTCTGCTGGCCAGTGGAGAGGAACAATAATGACTGGATTTAGAATAAAAAGATGTGCACATCTACAAAGAAAGGGGTGTGAGTGGGGGAGAAGATGAGATAAGGGGCTCCCATTTAGATTGACGGTTGGAAATTGTGGAAGGTCAGTGCAGGCTGCGAAGCATCACCCGGGCAACAGCTATGGCAAAAAAAAAAAAAACATAGTCCAGCCAAGCCTGTTCACTGAGTGTGAGGCTTCACTGCTTAGTTTGCTCCATTTCTTCTTTTTTTTGCTTTACTTTCTTCTTTCTCTAGTTGAGGATTCGTAAATGGGGCTTCCTACATATGTTACAGGACAGTAAGTTAATCTTTTTTGAGGATGAAGTAACGTGATTTACTTTAAGGCCCAGAGAAGATCAGTCACACAAAATAAAGAAAAGCCAACCTTTAAGTACCCAACTGTGACTTGGTCTTATATTTCTGATCTCATTAGAGGATATTTTATTGGAGTCTGTTACTTACAGCTGCCTTGTTTTATACAATAGATCACAATGCAGGAGGCTGTCAGGGATGCTAATGAAGTGTTTATTACAGTGAAACTAGGTTCTTAAATGGTAAAGATGATGCTAAACAAATAATTTCTCAATCAACAACACTTAAACATTCATTAGCAACAGTTGTGCAAAAGTGGCCTGAGGTAGGAGATTTTAACAAGCATCTTTTCCTAATCTGCGTCACCATAGTTTACATATTCCAACCGCTGTGTGCTAATTGCACTCAGCTGCAAATTGAAACAATTTCTAATTTGTCAGCATTGATTAATTGGACACACGTGTAATTGTGCATTTACTAAACCAGAACCCACATAAAAAACACTAGAGAGAGGCCTGCAGATGAGATACAAACACAAATGCCTTTCCTCGTTTGTCCCCATTATGAAACATAGATGCAATGCCAGTAATGAAGGTTTTATGACTTCTCTTGACTCTCTTGGTATTTTCAGCAGTGGTTCCACACTGTTTACATACAGTGTTCAACAGTTTAAAGGAATTTGTAGAGACAGATCCATCTTCACATCATAACAGTAATTACATGCCTCAGCACTCGACACAACCTTTCAGTATTTCTGCACTTGAGGCACTTTTTAAACTGTTGTACAATCAATTAAGCCCCCCTCAGCTCCTTCTTCATCTTTGCTGATCAGTAGCTTCAAAGACATTTATAATATTCCGACATACAACACACTTTACCATTTTACAATGTGTGTGTGTGAGCGAGTGCGTCTCCGTTTGTACGCTCATGTTTTATGAGTGTGTGTTCGTGCACTTGCGCTCATGTATTGAACTTTACCAAGTGCCGAGCAAAGATCACACACGGAGGGGTCTCATTAAACTTTGAGCTCACTCAAAACTTTGACACAGAACACTGAGAGTTTGCATTAGGAATATTAATGCCCATATTAATATTGTGTTGACCTTTTGCCATCCACAGGTTCAGTACTGCAGTCCAAACATAAAGAGGCTGTTTTTAATTCCCCACTCTAGAGGAGAGAAACACTCCCGTGCAATCATTAGTGGAAAAGATTTTTTTATTTTTCTCCTCAACTTAACTCCATCACATCAGACTGACACAAGTGTTTTTATATGTGAACTCACAGCTCCATGTTTGTATTAATGCTCATACAAATGGGAAAAATACATATTGGGTCATGTATAAAGCATAAGTGTTCCTTGACATGTAGACACATTATTGACAGTCATGAATGACAACCACACTGCAAATAAAAATGTTAAAACGCTTTGCAGAGCAGCTGTAAGAAGCACTAAAGCTCAGAATAAAGCACATTTATTTAGTTAATACCTTCCAGAGCAAGACCGCTCTGCTCAGAATCATGCTGAAATGCTCCCAGACACAATTTCAAACTGTTTACGGCTAATTTTCAGCTGTTTTCCATACATGTAAACACACTAGTCGAGTAAGCTGTGGTCCGCCACGGTGAATTTTTTTCTCCTGGGAGGAGCAGTGAGCAAGTTTACCTGCAGGACATGCATGGTTTGGGGGCCATAACAAGCAATAGGCATGATGACAGGAACAAAGGAAATGCATTAGTCAGACATGTTGTGTGTTTCTGGGAATCATCTCTGTGTAGAGTTCACTTCAGGAGAAATTACATTTCTTCTTTGATTTAATTAAAGCTAAATATTGGGCAATCATCAGGCACTTGGCAGGGTATTCTTGACACTGTAATTATCTCCTGAGGTGCTTTTGTCTTAAAGGCTGCATTCAAGCGTGAAACCAATTCCAGAGTTGACTTGTCAAGGACTCCACTTTTTTCTTTTCTTTTTTGTTTCTTTAAAAAAAAAAAAGCTATGTTTGCTTACCATACCTTTAAGCTATCTGCAACCTGTCACACATTCTGACTTGATGTGATGACTTTGACTTTCAGACTTTTGAAACAACAAGCTACTACAAAACAATCAGATCAACTTACTATATAAATTACATTTGCAATATATGTTTGCAGATTGAAAGCTTCTTGTCCTGTGCTTCAATATCAGGATGAATATTCACATAATAATAATGAAATGTTTGACAAGGTGTGTAATTAATAAGAGAAAGCAGTGTCTACATGTATACATTCATAGCCTTACCT
>JBAMHV010000025.1:10660661-10675554 GCA_037177535.1 Pseudomugil gertrudae
TGGCTGGGGAGAGGGAAGTCTGGGCTTCCCTCCTTAGGCTGCTGCCCCCGCGACCCAACCTCGGATAAGCGGAAGAAGATGGATGGATGGATGGAGAGTATGAATGAATGAATGGATGGATGTATTCAAATGTCTTGGACTTCTCTGTGAATAATTAAATGCACTAAATGGACAATGGGATTTAAGTTTTGATATAATCAACATTTTACTAAATATTCCAGACTTTTTAAAAAAACAGTTCTACAATTTTGTGTGTGGTAACTGGTGAGATGTTAGCCCTTATTAAATCTGCAACATATGGTTGTGGGAAAATTCTGAGACAACCCCTGTTTACTAAAATATCATGTTCTTTTTCAATGCCTGGAACAACTAAAGGTACATTTATTTGAAAAACAAGCGTGGTCTAATAATTTTTTCTGCAACTGTATTATTATAATAATGCCCACTCTGTCCAAACAATATTGTTTGACCAGCTGCTCTTTTTTAAAACAAGCCAAAATGTTCTCCTGCTCCCGGAACATCCTCGCATGTCTCTTATGCTTCAGTGCCATACGTTTAGGCAACTAGGACATCTGCACCTGATTCTGGCCTTACAACACTCTTTATGGTTTGTTGTTGTTTTTTTTTTATCAGCATCTTCCCGAGGGCACTTTAAATGTAATGGAAACTATCTAACCAGGTGGTGTCAGCTGAAATGGGGAAGGGCTCGGTTGGTGCTGCTAAATGCTAAATGGGCATTCAGAAACATTTAATAACTTTAGCCCCAGAAGTCTGAGGAGTCACTCCTGAATTTCTTTTGAGATGAAGATGATCAAGTTGAAAACTGATCTGAAATTAGGCCATTTGAACTAAAACTTGTCCACCCCCCCTTCCCCAGAAAGCAGACATTTACATAGTGACAGTCTGTTATTAATAAATTGATTTTCTTTTGACTTCATATTTTAGCCAGAGTGAAAAAGCGTTCTGTGGCTGTAGGCTTGCAAGAAGAGGCTTAGCTCTATTAGCAAACGGGGATTCTGCAAATATGACAACCACACATTCACCACAACTCCCTTGGTGAAATAAATAGATAAATACATAAATGCATAAACAGGCTGTGAAAAGCTGATTACATTAGTCCCCTCTGATTCAGGGGAATCCACGGCTGAAATGAAATCAGCATTGCTGCCAAGCGCAGCCTCAGTCATATGAGATATTCCAACTGTAAATGAGATGCACAAAATTGTTTTTATATCATTGCCTGTTATTTGGCCCCTTAATCTTCTGCTACAGCAGCAGTTGTTCTTTGTGATTATTTCAGCCAGCAGAGTGATATTTAAATGAATAAACACAGAGTATTTACCCAGCATCACTGAATTGTCATGTTGGCTGCATCGAGCTTAATGGCCTTCTAAACTCCAGCTCTATTTATGGAAGTCATTTTATCTTCTGTTATTTATCCTCCCTGCGCCTCCAACACCCCCCCCCCCACACACACACACACACACTTACTTTCTTTCCTCAATTTTTGCAACTGCCTCAGTTCATTTCCCCCACTGCATTGCCTCATTGTAAATTACATTTTTTTAAAAAAATATATAATAAAAGGGGATGTAATCCCATCACTGTCTGTCCTTCACGCTTTTCACACGTTGATATATTAATGGCACAGCCATAATGAATGGAAGACATCAAGTTGCTAAGTCTCTGTTCTTTTAATTTTCTTCTCTTGATTCTTTTCTTTTATCCACAATGTATTTTCACTGTTTGCCTCAGCTGTAACATGTCATGTTATTTGTAGATTCTGTGCATAAAATGTAGGTATGCGGCTCTTCCAAAAGTCAAAACTGAGAAGCAAATTCAATTAGCATTTTATATCACATGTAAAAAAAGGAAAAGAGGAATATGCAGGTTTAGAATAACATAGTTCTTCAGCAATGCTGATCCTGCTATCTGGTCAATGCCCACTTCTTTTAGGCTGACAATACTGTATGCCTTAATCTAATTTCTGAATTTTGGTTTACATCATGCTAGACAGGCCAGTGAATCTTACCCCATTTACATCTCCATTTCCTTCTAGCCATGCAAAGCCCCTTCCAATGATGAAGAAGGGGGGAAGAAATCACATTTTAAAAGCTGTAAACCCTGGATGGGCTAAATTACCAGAGTGCAATAGGGAGAAGCTTCATCATTTGTGTTTTATGCCACGGCTGCAAGAGCATGCTGCCATTCCTTGCCGCTTGACTGGGTAGATTATGCTCAGGTATCAGCCACAGCCAAGAAAGCGGATTACTTGTGTCCAAATAGAGTTGTCAGTTTGGAAACTTGAGATGCAATCATTTCCATGGGAAGGGTAATTATAGAGGATCAAAACCACCTTACTGTCAGATGATGGCAAAGTATGAGACAATCACTCACTAATGAAGGATTTACATGTGTGAGGTGAACAAAGGTACACTTTCTCAACACTGAGATGCTCTTTTTCCTATTCTTATAGTACTCCTCTAGTTTTGTGGTCATCCACATGTAGTCTTTGCACAGTATCCAAGCAAAATCCATTTTATGTAGGAGGTCAACAGACAGACAGACAGACAACTTTATTAATCCTCGAAGGGAAATTGCACAGCAACTCTAATAATAGTGACACATTTAATTCGGAAGCACTTAACGTTTACTGTGCTTTTCTATCTAAATCCACATAGAGTGATCAAAGCACTCTGTTTTGTGGTTCTGTAACCAAGGAGATTGTACAATCAAATTGTACTAAGGTATAGTTTTCTATCGTTTTGAATGTCAGTCTGAAACAAAGTTGATTAGAAGTAAAGTTTTATTCTAAGCGCTAAAAAACTTATTTTAATAAACATACTGTAAAAGAGACAAAGAGGTGTCTTTATGCTCACAAGTACTGTACTCTCATGCAAATATAATAATTTCTATCTGCTTTAAAGTTGTCAGTTGTCAGTTTTAAGAATGTTTTACTTTGTTGTATCTGGAAACTCAGCACATGTGTACATTCATTTAAGAATTATTGCAAACTATTCAAGACTTGGATGTGAAATATGTAAAATCTCACCAAACATTTACATACAAGAACTCAATTGCAGTGGGATGGTAGATGGCTAACTGAGGCTTTGTTGAGGGGAGGAGATGATAGTGATGAGGTTATAGTGTATTTTTTCAATATCTTATGATAAAATAAAAGAATAAACAAACTGCTGCCAAAATGTTGTGTATTTCCCATAGGTGGAAATGCTACAACATTCAGAGTAAATAAACAGGGTCATGCTACATTTTCAAAGACATAATTTGCATAAACAGTGTTGAGTTTTGTGTCTGTTACGTTCAATAGCTTTCTTATGGAAATCCAACCACTGTTTGAATGTTCTTTGATTTGCAGTCTACACAAAGTGGTGAAATGCTAATCTAACTATAACTGAAGCAGCACAATATCCTGCAAAGCTAACATTTGCCTATAAGTCGTATAAAGGCAGTGTGAGTGAAGCAAACAGAACACACTGTTGTTGTTTTTTTTATTCCCTAGACAAAGTGTGGGAAAACTACTCCAAGCCACGCTTCCTTTTTGCTGCAGACACACTTGTGCTAATAATAAATCCCAAAACGTAATCACCATCCATTCCCAGAACTATTTGTCACGCTATACTTTTACAAGTAGGTAATTTTATTTACAGTATATAGTAGATTTTATGTATACAAGACAATAAAAGAAAAATGGAAAACAAATGATCACTGTAAGCCTATGACCTCTGATTTACTGGAATGTATAGGTGTTGTGTATACTAGTAACAAATAAATTATAACCACAGCGTTGTGAGTTCTGTGCATCTGTGTTAATTTTTGCCATTATCAGTTTGGAAACTGGGATAATTTGAAGAAAGGGGTTGAGAGCTGCTGTTTTTGGCTGTATTATAGGAATTGATTGACAAAATAATGTTGCAGAAAAATAGCAGCACTAAATCCATGCTTCTTCTCATTTACTTCCTATTCCCTTTTTGTATAACACACACTTCCACCTCTTTCATTACTGTTGAGTAATGTCTTCTTGCACAAACTAGCACAGACCGGTGGGGTATTCAAGTACGTTTTTGTTTGCTCAGACAGAGGTGAAACTAAAAGGTGCTTTGTGTTGGTTTTAACATAAAAAGAGCCTTAAAGCTACTTACAGCAGGGCCACAGCGGAGTAAAGTTACTCCATGTAAAGCTATTCATCCATCAGAAATCTCACAATAGTTCAAGTGAAGGTTGTGTACCGTATGTTTTCTTTCATTGTGGCGGCCCAATACAGCGTTGCATAAAACTATTACACTAGTTTAGCAGAAATTAGCCATTAAACGTAGCTTTGTTTTCATTTTAACAGAATTTATGTTTCTTTAGTGCAAAAAAAATATATAAATATCTTGAAAGTAACGGTTCACTTAACGACTTCCAGTGGAATTTTTTCTTCTTTTCTTTTTTTTCTGCTACATGTATCATTAGAAACAAAGTGATAGTCATTACAAATTATCCTAGCTGTTGCTGTTCCGGTATCACCTTTATGCCCTTTTTTGGCTTCAACTTTGACCATCATGGAAACGGAGCATGAAAACCGTGATCAAACTACCTTAACACGACAACTCCTCTGCAAACACTCTTTGCATGCACACACACACACACACACACACATCCTCTCTAAACGAGTGAATCTGTTTTATTATGACGAGCTTGTGCATTGTTCACCCCGCCGATACCCAATCACTCATTTTCCCACTAAATACCTCTCCCTCTCGATGGCTTCACTTGGTGCTCGGTCGAAAAGGTCACACAATTAAATGGCTAAGGCCTTCTGTTCATGTCATAGAATGGTGATGTATCACTCCAGGCTGGCTGTACGTGTACCTGACACACTGTGAGCATGAATATGATTTCAGAGATCATTAAAAATTTAACAGCGTGACCTAATTACCGGAGCTCCCTATTCAGATTCCAAGCAGTAAGTGAGATGGAGAGAAGAGAAAGAAGGAGGAGGATCTGTGTTTGGCAGACTGAGTCTCATCTGGAATCAATTATAATTACTTTATGTTGCTACTTTGTCAATCAATATGGAACGAGCTGTAATGGATCGCTTAGGTGTCACATACTGTACTTGGAGCAATGAGGCCCTGGAGTTTGTGTGTTTGCATTTGTGGTGGAAGTCTCAGAAGAAATTGCTGTAATTAGAATGTTAGTTTGGTACGCTACATTTAAGTGGATAAAGTTTGTGAGCCCTATCATTTATCCTGGAGTCAGCTGACTTCAATTTTAGAGTGATGCTACCGTGCCCCATAAAGGCAGTGAAAGCACAGCACAGACATAATGATCTCAGATCTGTATAGACAACACAGAAAAGACAAAAAACACTATTGTTTTCATTCAAATCAACTTCCTCTCGGCTTTTTTTCCCCTTTTTACCATATTGATTTCTCAGTACCGAGTCGCAAACAAGGCAGATTACCATTATCTGCTGTTACAAAGCGTTTCAGGAATCTTTGACTGAAGTCATAAAAACCCTGGGCTTTTCATGTCTCCGTGCATCGATTTAACACTTGTGAGAATGAATTGCAGATCAATCGGCTTACCTCCGGGCAGACTTAATGAGCAAGCAAAACACAGGGGCCTGTTGTTGGCCGCCTCTCACTTCATACTTTTCTGCCACCGCAAGAACAATAAGGAGGAAGAGGAACAGGAAGAAACAAGCAATGATTTCCAGTTTCCTGCCCTCTTGGCACTTTGAATAATGCTCAGCTAGAGATTATCCCTTAACCAAAGATGATTTAAGGCATCTCATTTTTCACTCCTGACTTGTATTTGCAGGACAACAAAAAAGCATCGCTGCCCTATTTTGTTCTGTAATCTGTTTGACTAATAACATTCTTAGTAATTTTGTGCTCAAAGAGTGGATCTCATCAATCACCTTTTAAAACCATGTTAAATTTACTGTTTTTTTTGCCATTTTAAATGAGATAGTTCCTGTATGGCACCTAATCTGTGGGATGTTTTTGCAGTTTGCGCAGTACAAGGAAATTATGTTCCAGTGAACCCTCGCAATGCTGAGCACTACATCACCCTTTGTTTATCCTATTGCATCATTCTGATTTCTGTGCCAAGTGCTTGTCACTGCCACATTGATGTGAATTTCAGCTCTAATCTTACTTTGTCTGTGTCCTGAGCTTAATGACACAACTCCTGTGTTTAACTCGCTTTCTCTCTGCCTTTCACTCCCAAGGAATTTACAATAAACATTTACCCTTTTCCCACCTGGGATCAATAAAGCCTTTTGCCGTGTGGTAATGGGATGGCACTGCAAGTACTCTAATCACCATCTACCCAGTGAGGAGGATGGGAGTGTGTAGTTGATGGTTTCTTGACTCCCTGCCCTCTCTGACTGGCTGCCTTTCACCACAGTCTGTTTATATCGAAGGGACATGATGGCAGGACGCAGACTCATCCTGGCCTTTCCAATGCCTTTTTAGTCCCTTTGAGTGAATATGAGTTCAACAAGGAGTCACAAAGTGTTGGTGGGACTTTGACTTTTTGTCAGGTTTCTGTTTAGTTTAGTGGTGATGGTATGGTAGCGCCTCAGTGTGGCTGGTTAGAAACTGTTTTGAATGATCAAAAAGAATTGATTTGGAAAAATAGAGTATCTTGGATTAGTCTTTCAATGAAGGGAAGACTCTTTTATGGTTATGTGCACAATTTCTTTATTACTGCAGGACTAAAAAACATTTTTATGATTTTATCAAAACATGCGCCATACAAAATATTTTCTATAAATATTTTGAAAATAAAAGAAGAAAGCAAGATAAACAATAAAAATAGATGATTTCAGAGAACATTACTAACATACTTACAAAACTGAAAACACAAGAAGGCCTTGGAGGCCGTTGTTGTTTCTTTACTTTTAAAACACGTTAGAGTTTTTTTAAATGTTAATTTGCTCTTTTTTCTCTCATATTTTACTCAAAAGCCAAAAAGAAATGTTCTGAGACTAATATCAGCTGCACTTATGACCATTTTAATAAAAAAAACAAATGTTATTCAGGTTTTTACTTCGCCAGATGCTCATGGACTCATCCATACGCGTCTCTCTTTTCACCAACATTCAAAAGTTAGTAGTTTAGCTCTCACACTGCAAGTTAGACAGGTCACACAGGAGGTTAAGAAGCTGTTAGGAGGAGTTTGTAGTCTTTCATTGGTCTGGACCAGAGTATATTTTACTGAGATGAGATGTATAATGTAAAAAGCTTCACAGCAGGAGTGTACAGTTGAGGGAACTGTGAGCAGCATCATGTTGAGCAGGAATATTCACAGCTACTGTAATTGCCATACAATGTTTTAGACTGTGTGCTGAACATGTTTCCCTATTGTTCCTCTAGATATTATTATACCATATGGAGAAAAACACAAAAAGTCCCTCTTATTGTACAAACTTGCGACCATTGAAAGGCACACTGTTCTGAATATGCAAGAAGCACGTCAACAATATGCTCATAACCTACTATTAGTCTCGCTTTCTCCAGCTCTTTTCCTTCTTTTTCTCCCCTAGAGGAGAATGGAAAGGAACCCTGGATGGATTGCAATTCATTGGAGTTTCATTGTATGCAGTAATATACACTATTAAGTGGCGGCATATAGAAACAAACCTTTGATTAAATGGATTTGAATCACAAAGAAACAGCAAGACCCCTCCTCAAGCTTTCAGTTAATAAGGATTGCTTTTTGACTTGGTACCTGCACATGCTGACTTTTGACACCTGTGGTTTTCAAGAGGGGTATTTCTGAAGACTCTCATATGGCGGCAACCCCAGATTAAATCAAGTCGGCTGTAATAAAGTATAATGTTATATTCATTTTGTCATCATTACTGATTCCAGTGCACTAAAAGGCTTGTGGATTATAATGAATTTCAAATAAGTTCAATGTGCTAATGGGAGAAGCAGAGAGCAGTGTGGATTACTAATATTAGTTAGGGCTCTATGTTTTATTAGACTGTATTAGGAAAGAGAATGTTTAAATGGGAATTTTTCTTTTCTTTTGCATTTGTGCTCTCTAATATTCAGTCATCAAGAAATTCACAATCAATGAGGTTTTTTTAAACAGTGTTGAGTGATAAACTTTCACTTTCCCTCTGGATCTGTTTATTTACCATATCATATTCAACAGCCTGCAGCCTGTAGGATTTATGAGTATTAGTTCACAAGCAGAGTTAGATGTGATTGATCCATTAATTTCTTATCTCATTTATTCCAAGTCCAGATTGATGAGGAAGCTGGAGCCGAGTCCAGCAAAAGGCAGCGTAAAACCTGGACAAGTTGCTTTTCTATTACTGGATCAACACAGAAAGACAAAAATCACGCTCACGTCTATGGAGAACTTAGAGTGACCAATTACGCTTATATCCATTTTTTTGGACAGTGAGACGTAGTCAGAGTACCTCAAGAAAACCCACAGATATGCTGGGAGAACATGCTGACGTTGCATAGAAAGGCTGACGTTCAGACTCTTTCCCATTCGAGGCCTGAACAACCCATCTTCTTGCTGTAAGGCCTCAGAGCTAACCACTCTGCAGTGAAGCCCTGCAGATATGATTGAATTGCAGACAAAATAAGATAAATAACAATGGTGCCGACCGCTTAAGAAAACCTGTCTTTCTATACATAGAATTCAAGAGCTGTATTTATCCGAGGAAAAGTGTGCAAATCTGTGTAAGTATCTCCACTGTTTGCATAATAGATTAGAAATTAGCATTTTTGTTCATTTTCCATGTATGCACAGTGCCTGGAAGAATAACACTCCATGCATATCAGATCAGCCTGCCTACAATTTTGCGCAGTATATTATTTGACAATCTAAAATGTGTAATTTGCATGAAATTGCTTAATTAAAACACAGTCACTGGGGGTATTAATTTCTTTGTCTGACAGTGGAGTGTAGTGAGGGGAGAGCAGGGGAGATGTAAAACGCTGTCAGATAGCACTGTCACGGAGGCAGAGAGGAAATTCTGCCACTTTTTTTTTTTTTTGTCAGCCCTCTCATGACGGCACCGAGCGATGAGAGAGGATAACGCCTGCCCAGCTAATTTGGGTTATGGTGGTAAACGGAGGCCACTGCACTAGAAAGATACCAAGGGGGGGGAGACATGAGTGGTGAGGAGGAGGGAGGGGGATCACAGGGAGAGATAGAAAGGGAGGAAAGAGACTAGCAAAGCTGCCTTTGTACCATGGTATCATTGTTGTCCTCAGGGTGGAACTATGCCAGCCAGCTGATGATGATACAATCATGTCAGATATAATGGTGAAGCACTATTAAGTCTACATGACGGTGGTGTGCCATAGCCATCTGGTTTGTTTATGCTACTTTCATATTTTCACATATCTCACAAGGTAGGCCCATGGTTTCACAGGTTTGTTTAAAATACAGTCTTTTAATTTCTCTTTTTTTTTACTTCCTTTTCTGTCACAGATATGTGACCCCCTTTTATTATGTTTTTGTCTCAGAGATGAAATCAATTGCAGGAACCACAATGTGAGCAGTGGATCGAAAACATCCACTCATTAATTGTTGCCCATGCCTTTGGTGCTGCGCTGCGCTCTGCCATTATAAATGTGGGAATTGCGAGTGGAAAAGGGCAGCGAGGTAAGCGAAGGATGAACCAAAGAGATTCAGAAAAACACACAGGGAGGAGGAACTCTTTGGAGCATGACAAAGATTGAGATTAAAGCTCCTTTCCCATTTCCAGTTGGCCCTGTGTCTGCGTGTGTGCAGCCCGCGCATCTGTAGCCTTTTGTCTTAAATATCAAAGGCGGTAAAGGCGTGTTAACATTTCAGTAATTCCAAAGTTACACGAGGACGACGTGGGAGGGTGGATGGGACGATGAAGAAGTTATCAAACGAAGAGAAAGGGTGTGTTTCTTCTTCTTTTACGGAGATGCTGAAAAAGCTTTTTGCTAGCTCTTGAGCTGCACTGCTCAGGGGTGGCGCAACAAATTCAAAACATTGAATGTGGGAAAATATCAAATATGATAATAAGATGAGGGAAAGGAACTTCACAAGAGTGCAAGTGAAGAAAAGAAGGCAAGACAGTGTAGCACGAGTCAAGAAGGAATAAAAGAAGCTAGCGAGAGAGGGAAATGCATATATTGGATCTCCAGAATTGAGGCAGACAGGCGGGCAAGCAGGTTCAGTAAGGGGTACTTGTCACTGGTGTCAGCAATGAGGTTGAGGCAGCGACAGCAGCACTGAGGGCAGGCTAACACTGACAGGACCTCCACTGCAGCCTTGACGGCCAGCTTCACTGGGACCTTAATTGGTCCTTTGATGTTGCTGGAAAAGGTGGTGAAGGCAAAGGAAATGGAATCTGTCCCTCTATGCTGGCATGTCATTATATCAGTGTTTATTTATGAATCACAGTCTTGTCTTTTTTTTGGGCACCATTAAGTGTACCTTAATGGTGTCCTATTTACTGTTATTTTAGCTTTTTTTCTCTCTCTTCTCACCATCACACTTTGACTTCCCCACTTCCCTTTTGCCATCCCTTGATCCAGCATATTGCCCTCTTGCTATTTTTATTGTTATAATTATCTTTATATCAGAGCTTCACTACAAATGTCTCCTTGGTCTATGCAACTTTTTTATTTTATACTTTTCATTTACTTTTTTAAGTGAACAAATTAGCATTTGGAGAAACAGGAAAACAAGTTGAAATATGTGTTGTTGTTGGTTTTTTTTTTTGTTTATTTTTAATACATTACCATGTACTAATGCATGTATTTTAAAAGAATGGTCCAGTTAATAGTAATGATTGTAAAACACACACAAAACAATTACATTTTACCATTAATCCATTGTCCAATTATCCAATTAAAGACAAGGGTCAGAAAATGGTGTAGTACCTGAAATATTTATGTGCTCATATGCTCAATTGTTTGCTTTGGCAGTCATAATACAGAAAATCTGCTGCTTTTTTTATTTTTTACTACAGCTTTACCTGGTAGGCTGTTTGATCCGGTCGAAATATCTTTTTGCATTGATAAGAGGTCACCAGCCTGGACAAGAGCTCACTGTCCATAGTCCAGAAACTATGGACATGGAAGTTTATCTGCCTTGGGTTAGGGTTTGTCACACTACACACATATTTCCAAATATTTCCCAGACTGTTAGCAACAGTAATTGGGCTCCAATTACTCTCTTATGTTGTTCTCAGTGCCATTAAATTTAGCATTTTTGTCCTGACCATGTACACGAAACATGGCATCTCTTCTCTGAAGCTCTATTAACCTTGCCAGCTTATAAAATTGCTACATTAGTCCACGATGTAAACCTTGTTTCTCAATAAATAAGAAATAGCTCAGTTGCTAAACATCCTCACTCGCATTCCTTTGAATGGAGTAAAAATGCTGAATTGTTTTGAAAATCCAGCCCTTAAAAAAAGACTCATTGGGGGCGATCATTTTTCCATGTCTTCGTTTTTTGAATAAAGACACATATAAGTTGTCCAAAGCATTTATTAAATCCCCGAAGACTCCTCCTGCCTGGTTTTTTTTACTCGTCACAGTTTTCTACCCCTGTCCCAGTTCTTCCTCACTTTTTTCTTGTGCTGTCACAGAGAAGTTGTTAGATTTTGTTGTGCAAGCTTTAAATTATCGATCACTTAATCTAATCATAGTTTCTTATTTTCTGTTACTTTTGAATCTTTTCAGTTTAATTATATTTCTCCATTAGGTTAAGTTTAGTTCAGGGATCATCATACAGTATCATTCAGGTTAGGTTCTGCTTTTTGGTTTCAAGTAGCATTATTTCATAATATCAAACAGGTGACCTGGATTGGGATGATTTTTTTATGTTACCACCTTCTGCATTGATTTGTGAGCCAAACAATAAGATAAGCACATGACAGCGTCAGAGTGAGATCTAGCAGTGAGATGTGACATAAACTGTAGAATTGTTAAGATGTTGCTGTTTCAATTCATCCCGTTTAGCTCTTGTATACATATTTGTACTCATATTGACTGTCAGCATAGCTGAGCACCATAGAATAATTTTTTATTTTGCATTTAAATATAACTGTTTGTAGAACAGAAAAAAAGGATTGGTTTAATTTCAGTCTTAATTTTTTTGACAGTATATAAAATTAGACTTCATATAAACATCTGACGCATTTTCCATATTTCTTTGTCTTGCCTCTCCTTTCATTTGCTATGAATTATGACTTCTTAACAACAACAGCATATGAAATCCACAGCTGTGTATCTTTGTAAATATTTGTGAGCAACTGTATTTATGACATTTATATCTTACATATGCATGTGCTTCTCTGTGTTCACATCAAGGCAGTGCACAGGGTGTGCTGTATTAACAAGAAAGGGTTTGTTTGCAGCGGATGTGTGTGCGTCTCCATCCCTGCTGCCTCTGCTGATCAAATGCTGCAACAAGGGTAAGTCCTGCTAATGTGGGGAGCTGTTTAGAGCCAGGGACTCCTTTTGAAATGATGATGATAATGGATTCAGTCCTCTCATTAATGGAGTCCGAGAGCTCATTAGGCAGCAACAAACAAGCTGGCACAGGAAATGCCAAGTACCCCCATCTGCCTCTGTCCCCCATTTCATCCATGGATGTGACCATGTTACTCTCATTTACCTCAAACCCTCCCATTCCTCTCCATGGGCACAAACACACACCAGGGGGGACTGACACACACACACATCCACACACACACTGTTTTCTAGTCCTTAGCCCATCCACATTTCCAACCTCCCATACCCAGCTTCAAAGTCGCCCAGCCTTGGTGCACTCTGCTGGGACTCCCTGAGAGACTCTGGGTTGCAGGGTCAGGGGATCAAGAGGATTGTAATTGATCTAGTCTCTTTGGTGTTGTTCAGCCGTCTTTAGCCTCTTGTCATCACGGACTGCTCTCTATTGTGGCATTGCTACACCTGCATGACTGGGTAAAAACGAAAAAAAAAGGTCATTTTTGTCTATTTCCTCTCCCTGTCTTCCCAGATTAGAATTTCTTCTTCTTGTTCATGACACACTGACACTTAAAGAGCACAGCGGTGTTTTTATGGAACTGGCTGTCCTCGCTTCAGTGTTCCATCTTGGTCACTTGTCATTGTGTAGCATCAGTTTTGGGAGCCAAATGAAAAAAGAAAGAAAGAGTCACCGTCGAGCAGGAAAGTGTAAATTAAGTCCAGACACATTTGTTCATGTAGCCATGTTTAGCCATTTGGCTCTTGGATACTGTACGTGTGACAGCTCAGGCTGAATCCTATAGGTGCCACGTCTGTAATTTTAACCTCACCTTCTCTCCTCATTTTACTCACATGCTGTAGCTCGGGCACTCCACTTAGAGCAAATCCCACTGACAAGGGGATAAGAAAATGATCTTTTGTGGCAGGATCTCTTTTATTCAACAGGTTGTCAGGCGGAAGGACAAGGACAAATTTTACGTTTCATATAATTTATGCATTACCCTAATGTTAAGATTAAATGCAACGTCAGCTAAGATGTCATACATTTATAGTTTATCACATTGTCACAATGAATTACTGTTACCCACATGTAAATACTTAGATTTGCACATCATAAGCTCTAGGAAATGAGCCACACAAAAATGACAGTAGTGTCTTTTCAATGTCTCCTTTAATTAGCTGTCTTTGGAGTCTAAAAGAGTCATCTGGAGAAGAAATACAGTGGATGACAGAGTTGTATATGTTCTCCATTCTCTCTCTATCATGGAATGAAGTGAAAGCTCCTTGTCAAGGAAGAGGAAAGATGAGAGTACAAACTCCCTGAGAACTAAACTCACAAGGGTCCACTCCAGCCTCATAAGGACTGTTATCCAACATAATGATGCATGGTGGGATTATCAATTACTGCTTTACAACTTGCCATTCTTTAACTAAAATGCATCAGAAACTTCACCTCTCCCATTTCTGACATATTTTTCATTAAGTATTCGTTTATTTAAAAAAAGAGAAGTAAAATAGCATGACTGTGATAGAGGGATGTTTCCCTCTCGTCCTTTGTGCATTATAATTATGGGCTTCAGGGATATCAATTAAATGTGTCCAATTACAGAATGCTTCAAAACTAGAATATAAAGTTGTGCCTCCTTTTTTGATCTATTTACTCGCAGTCGAGGCAACAGAGAGAAAGAGGGAGTAGGAAGTTTCAAAAACATCCTCTGTTCCACATGAAAGAGGCATTTGATCATATTTTTTTATTTTTGTCTTAAAGAGAAAAGCTTGCCAATGAGGAGTCATTCCCCATTAAAGTCAAGCAAAATTATCAGGCCTGCATTAAGGAGCTTTAAAAAAAGATATGTATCATGCATGTGGATATGCATAAACATGATGGAGGAGCTTAAGTAGAAAATGAGATCTGATGCTGTAGTGAAGAAGAGAAAACCGGCGTGCTCTGAATGCATTTAAATTTAAATATTCATGTCATTATAATTCTGAGGAATGTGGAGCGACCGTATGATATTTTATTGAGAAGGTTTTTAAAAATGAATGCTGTCCCTACTCCTTAATAAAAATCCTTGGCTTTCACTTGACGTAGTCAGTCACAGACTGTGGGTCTTTGGTTATGTGACAGGATGGAGGGATTGGGGTGAGCAGACAGGAAGACAGGTCTCTTGTGATGCCGATGGACAGCTGAGCGGACAGGCCAGGTGGGAATTGCAACTCTATGTTTACACAAAATAAAAAACTATATCCTACAGAACAAGCTGACTGCTAATTGATTATATGATCCCACCAAATGGTATTAAATGGTATGATGTCACTGTTTTCAGGTAAATGCAAACATGCAAATTGTTTTTTTCCTAGCTTTTTTTCAGCCTCATACAAGATACATAACTTCCAAAGTGTGTTTGTGTGTG
>JBAMHV010000025.1:10687435-10698319 GCA_037177535.1 Pseudomugil gertrudae
CATTTTGAAATGTTTTGTTTTGAATTAGATGCACTAACATGGAAAAGAAAAAAAGAAAGAATAAATAAATAAAAGAAAGAAAAAAGAAAACTTTCCCAAAACGTGCTCTCTGAGTGCACTTCAGGCCCGCACCCACTGCGCACCCAATACATTGTTAATGCACTCCCAGTGTTCACTGCTAAGACAACCCGAAACCTGCACCTGGTCAAATTGGTTCTTCACATGTAAAATCTTAGAACACAACTTACCTTGGGTCCAAAAGATGTGCCAGATGTTCCATAATGCTGGCAGCACAGGGCTCCCTGGCAGTCAATCAGTTAATGTAGAAAAAAAGCTTGTATTAATGCTCTCCATTCAGGCTGATCTGATATAGATTTCTGCCAAGTGAAATGTGTAAAAGTAAAAAAGTGGGACACAAGTTTGAAAGAAAAAAACATCCTGAAACTGCTGTTTCTAATGAGTCTGAAATAAATAAATAAATAAATAAAAAAAATTAAGGGGATTTACAACCTCAGGGTGTGTTTTTGCCAAGAATGTGGAAATACAATACAATATTTTACAATACTATTAGAAAAATGATATGTTGTGATGTTTAGTCTTTTATTGATTTCAAAGTAGGACTGCATGGTGGTGCAGTTGGTTAGCACTGTGGCCTCACAGCAAGAAGGTTGCCGGTTCAAGCCTCGGTTGGGGTGGGGGTCAAATCGGGATTCTTTCTGTGTGGAGTTTGCATGTTCTCCCCGTGTTAGCGTGGGTTCTCTCCGGGTACTCTGGCTTCCTCCCACAGTCCAAAGACATGCACCTCGAGGATAGGCTGATTGGAGACTCTAAATTGCCTATAGGAGTGTGTGTGAATGTGCATGGTTGGTCTCTGTGTGTTGGCCCTGTGATGCACTGGCGACCTGTCCAGGGTGTACCCCGCCTCTCGCTCGTTGTGAGCTGGGATTGGCTCCAGTTCCCCCGGGGTCTCCGTTCAAGCGGTAGAAAATATGGATGGATGGATGATTTCAAGTAAGAAGTATTTTAACCAAAAAATGATGTTTTGTGCAAAATTGAAACTTTTTCTGTTTTTAACGTTTACATTTTAATATCAATTTGATATCTGCACACAACATAATGTATGTTTCAGTATATTGATATTTTCTTACACCTTTACTGTTTACATATATGTGCATATTGGTAGAGAGAACCAGTAGTAGGCCCACCCAAACAGCTTACTCAGGACCACAGAGCACAGATAGTGTTAGTCAGATCTACAGGGACTTGCTACTAACATCTGTTCACCCCCAACCGGAGTGTGTTTGCATTTGCTTAAATGCAATTTTTCTTGTTCCCTTATTGAGTGTGTATGCTAAATTCATGTTTGTGAGTGTGTTTTTATCCTTGACACATATAACTACATTCGATGCACCTTGTGATTTCTGCCACTTCAAGCACCCTCTTTTTCAGTGCTCTGTGACCGAACACCTGCTGTACAGCAATCTTTTAATGAGCGATCCACCTGAGAGAGGAGGAATAAAGGAGCAGGAGGAGGGGAAAGATTTCACGGGTCTTTCTTTTCCCTTTTCTTTCCGCTGTGACACCTGTGCCATGTTAAAAGATGAAAAGTGTTTTTTGTTCTTTTTTTTTTTCTCTTCTGCTTATACACATGTTTGGCTTTTGTTACTAATGCAGTCACACTGTATATAACCTACATATATTAGTGATCCATTAGGAGGACGAGACACATATCCAAACATGGTCCCATATATGTAGGAGTGTCCTCATTGATTACATGAGCTGCCTATTTACCATTTTCTGCAGGAAAAAAATAAGAAAAAACTGCTAAACAAAAGAAACAAACAGAAAGCAAATAGTAGTCCTCTATGGCATATTGAGAAGAGAATACTCACCCATTATTCTCTCTCATATCTGCTCTTCTCTTGTTTTTGCCTTTTGATTCTCAGTATTACTCAGTCTGGTTACATGCACGCATGTACTTGAGCACATGTGTGCCTGGAGAGTGTTTTTTTTTGGGCAGTCAGAGCAGGGAAGGGGTAATTTGTAACAGGGGCCTCAGCTACAATGCACACTTCAAAAGCTCCTTCAGGATGCTGCGCACTCTGGGCCCATATCAGTGGGCAAAATCCTGCTTTCTGCAGCATTAACGTAACTTCCTCATACATTATGTTCTTTGAATTTGTGTACCTAATTGGACCTTTGGGTAAGCTCAAACTGCCTGTCTAATTTATTTGGCACATATTCACAGAGGTACATGTACTTTTGTCTTCTCTTTGTGTCCAATAAATGCTGGCCTGTTATTTTTATAAATTAGGTTCATATTATGATTTTCTCCCAAGACCTTATTTTATAAGATAAAGAAAAAGTTCTGTTATCTATGCTTGTAGCTAAAAATCTGATTTTTTTTAATGTTTTAACTCTGCAAAACACCAATTGTTTTTTTAAAATCAAGACTAGCACACAAAGTACACTTTCAATACCTCTCATCTTTTCTGTTTTGCAAAAAATGTCTTTGACACAGAAAGGCCTCTGATTGACGCGCTTGTTGAATGCACCACTAATACTTCGATCAAATGGGATGATTATGTTTGTACATACACCATTAAAAGCCTCAGTGGAGATGTTTTTTCCCCCTCTAAGAGGAGCGTCTGTGGGTGGGTAGGGGATGCGCTTCACATCCCACTACTCCAATTTTTACAAACAGTCACAATCAATTAGCTAGCTGGATCAGGCTAAACCCCCATTTAGTTCAAGATGAGGATTTAACTGCACATAAGAGAGAAGTTTTATGAACTGTGAAATATTAATGATGTTTGTGTGAATGCCTTTGCTTACTGTGTGACTCTTTTAAACTGTTTATAAATTCTAATGCGGGGCCTTTGGACTTCCCGCGGTTTGGGTTTGTTACCATTTGATGCAGATGGGTGGGGAGGCGATGAGCAAATAAGCAAAGGCCTGCAGAGATTGCTAAGTCAAGCTCTGAAGTGCAAATGAGCTTCCTCCTCTTTTGGTTCTTGATGTTTTCTTTTATTATTTTTAATGCACTGACACTAAAACATAAATACAATGTTTATTTTAGTTTGTGTATAAAATATATGTTTGGGCAGTAACCAATAAAAACAGTTTTTCCTTTAAAGTTGAGCTATTTAATAAAATTTGATGGTAGCTCTGCAAAATTTCTGTGGTGCCATTACTGTTTTGTGATATTACATGGCACCAGAGCTCACTAATGACTTGAAAATTCAAACAACAAAGTCCAGATGGAAAAGTCAGGCAACTCTGTGCCATGAGACAATTATATATAAATATTAGTCCCAGCAGACTAACACACTGTGTAACGTTTGAATTAACTGTCAGTGTTTATATTTGGGCAAAACTTTGTAGACCCTTTCACCTTCTAAAAGCTGCTGGCACAGCTTGACCATCTTTTTCCTCTCTGCTGAAACAGCTTGAATTGAGGTCTGATTAAAAAGCACAGGCCTTGGCTGTGCCTTCCTGGAAGGTAAGAGCTAGCTAGGAGCCTGGCCGGGGGCCTCGGGGAAATAAAGATTTGGATCAGGCTGATTTGAGTAGATGAAGATAGAGCAGTAATTACAGGCATCCCAGATCTCAGCAGTAGATATGGCAAGTCAGACCCACAGCTTATGGGTGTGTGATAAAGATGGAGCCCTGTGTATTGGCAGGCAAGCACGCTGGATGATGAAGGAAGTGGGGAGTCATTCTGTCACTGATCCATAAAATCTCATGAAATAGGACCCAGGAGATATGACTAACTGACATCTCCTGTCATTGTAAAGAACAAAACAAAAACAAAATCCAATGTGTCCCATTTGAAACAACAGAAAGTGTGTGCATCACTAAAATGATTAAGCTTTTAGTATTAAAATCTTTTTAGTTGAACCCTTTGCTAATGTAATTTCTTTACATATTTTCTCTCCTTCCTTCTTGCTTTTTTCTTTTTATACATAAGGTTGCATCAAAACCATGGGTAATTTTTAGGTTACTAATGTTACTAAGACTTAATTGTTTTTAGCATTTAGCCCATTCTGATCACCTTGCTTTTTATTACCTTTTTCTGGGTTGAGATTCCATCAAGCCAAACCCTCCATCCCTCCTCCTGGTTGACATTTCAGACAAGGCCCTAAGGGCATGCGGAGGGGAGGCATTGAACAAGGTAATTGCAGCGAGGTTTCCCCTCACTAAATTAACCTCTGCTCAGAAATTTATTGGCCAGCCGCTGTCAAGGATTATTTAAACTTGCCCTTATTTCTATGTCGAGACGTTATACACTGGCTTTGTGTGCTTTATTTACACATATCTATATATCTATATGTGTTTCTTTTCTTATTCTTTTGCCTCTTCGCTCAGATGTTGGATTATGCAGAGCTGAACATTGTTTTGGGTAAGTGACAGGAGCCAGTAATTCATTACAAGCAGACCCCATTGGAACATTTTGAACTGCTCACCTGTGGAAATATAATTGAGGTTTTGTTGTCTTGATGGGTGGGTGAAGTCAGTATGTGCTCAAGGGTCGGAACCAGGAACATTACAGTACTAACACTGTTGCTTATGTATGTCACTTGGGAAGAAAGCCAAGTGAATTTTCTCTCCTTTTTTTCCATTGCCTTTCTCTGTTTGGCTTCCTTTTCTTCCTATTTTGCACATTTGAACCTGACCTCATGACTTCAGTTTAATTGGTGTAGTAATAAAGCCTATTATGCTATAGCATTAGAAATTTCACAGTCTAGTTGTAGAATAGCGGCTTTTTCTGAGGGTGGCAAACTATGAAGGCTATATTGACTTTCTGCCAGAAACACAACTGATGAGATTTTCTGAAATAGTGCAGACATTCAACCCTACATGTATCCCGAATAGGTGCCCTTTATGGCACATTAAAGCAACTGTGTGGAAATCAAATGTTCACAATATTAATATTTAAGAAGAATGTTAGAGCAAGTCAAGTCAGTAGGACCCAAGAACTTGACCCTCTCTAAACTTTCCTGTTCACCATTGCAGATAGAAAAAGAGATAAATTGATACGCTTGAAATCTTTCCCATCTCCTTTGCGTCTGTATGACACATTAAATTATCCAGGGTTCATTTAGCAAGGTCGGCATAATGTTTTAAGTGTCTCTTTTTCCTGGTTGTGTAGCTGAAATATGCCGGCCAGGTCTGAATAAACATCAATCTTTTGCGTCCGTGTCTCTTGATGAGATGATTGGCCAAGTCGTAAAGCGGAGACAGCTGGTGGGGGTAATGTCAGCTCAGTCGGGATGGACAGTCAACGCATCATGATTTACATTGCATCTGGCATTTTGGCCAACCGGTGGAAAGGAGTATCAGTCAGATTTATTTGACTTTTCTTTCCTCTCTTCCTCCTCTCCTCAGCTCTTTTCTCAGCTTTCTGACAGGCCCTGAAGTCATTCTAGTGTGTCTGCACATGTAAAAGGCTCTTTTAAGGAGGAAGTTAGGAGGTTACACTCTTTTCTTTTCTTTTTTATCTCTCATTGGAAAACTGCCAATTTACTCATATAGTCCAAGCCGAGAGGATAGAGAAATGGTCAGTGTTAGAAACAGCTCACACAGAGGTTAGTTTATTGCATACAATGTGTATTTGTATTTGCTCATTTTCTCTCACAAGCATCTATCATGCATTTACCCATCTAGCACCTCATTGCCCACATCCCATCATCTCTTACCATGCCAATTTGTGAATCGGCTTATGATAATAGCCCGGTTATAATGGGGCAGACCCTCGTTGAAATGAGATTGTCTGCGACAGTGCTGACCTTTCAATGAAGGCGAGAGTGGTAAAGCTGCCACGCCATAACAAGGTCTGTTGAGTAAGCAACTTACAAGGCAAGGTTACTGTTCCTGGAGAGAAAAAAATGGATGTGAGATATGGGAGTGTGTGTGTGTGTGTATGAGAGAGAGAGAAAATGAAAGACATTGGTCTGATTATGATTTCACAAGTCGATTAACTTTGTAAGTACGTGTGTGTGTGTGAGTTCTGGATGTTCTGCTGATGCAGGTGGTTTTATCACCTGAACGTGCAGGACAGTGACGGGCGGGGCAGGTTGATGTAGACGATCTTAGCGAATCAGAGGAAAAAAGGCATCAATCTCAGGTGAATAGCTGCAATCCTACCACTCAAGCCCACCCTTTTTATCCACTTGGGTGAGAAGGGTGCGAACGCTGTACATCCAGCGCAGCTTACACTGATGTTAAGGTCAGCCATGCAGAAAGTATACATTTTAACTTTTGCCATAGTGTGTTTGTGCATGTGTGCATGTCCTGTCGAGATGGAGTGTGAGGCAATTTTGAGGGCACACACATGGATTCTTGGCAGCTTTCTTGGATGTTTTGCCCCTCCATAAATAATACAGCTGCCTCTGGCATTGCTGACAGGACCTGTAATGGAGTCTGCATCACCAGTTCGAGTGACTGACCAGGTGACTACCCACTTGACTGACTGTTTTATCTAACTGTTAGAGCATGAAGCAGCCCGATCACATGCCTGACAACATGCAAGGGCAGGTGAGACAATGGGCCAGTTTGTGTGTTTGTGGATTTCTTTATACATCACTTGTCTCTCTGTGTGGCTAGATGCAAAAACATGTAAGCTCATCTACCTGCTTAAGTGACTGTTTGGTGATGCACAAAAAAAAGGGAGAAGGAGAAGAAGGACAAAAAGAGAAATAAGTACACGATCAATCTTCATTTGGTAATTTATGAAGGCGTCCGGTTGTCAGGTATCCAGCAGCGACTAGTACAACTCATTTTGCTGCGCTGGGAGTAAGGGGGGTTAGTGCTATGGGGGACCCCAGGATATCTGCGCTTCCCTGTCACCTCCCCTCCTTCCTCATCGGCCTTTCGTACAGCGCCTGCTGCCGTCAGCAGCCCAGAGGCATAGCGCAGGGAGAAAGAGATGGAGGACGAAGCGAGAGAAGAAGCCAGGCGGGATTAACCCTGTGGCCACCCACGGCAGGTGCTGAGGCAGCCACGCGTCCAGTCTCATTAAGGAAAGGGAGAGAGGGCAGCATGGCAACAAACACAAGAGGAGAGGCTTAGGATGTACATACTCTGTCTGCTGAACACAAACACACTCGCATCCAATAAGCTCCAGAGACTGACACCTATGTGGATGAACACTGACATTTGCCTGTCCATTTTTTTTATCTTCTCCTTTTCCTTCAAATTTCCCGCTCAGTTTCTACTTCTCAGTTTGAGTGGGCCTTAAGGGGTGACCAAGTCTGGCTTGCATGTGTGTTAGGGTATGTCATTGTAGAAAGTATTGATTGACAGTTAGGAGCACCCAAGAGAAGACATCAAAAGACAAGACAGAGTTCAAAAAGCACATTAAAGTATTGGACCAGGTTAAACAGGGAACAAATGTACTGCTTTATTAGCCAGAGAATAAGTGTGTTTTGTGTGTGAATGCACATTGCAGATAAACTGTACAGAGGTTCTTTACATGTTTAGTGCCAAGCACTTCTAATTTTGGGCTTGTTTCTGTTTAGTGGCCTCAGTGCTCTTTTTTCCCTTTAACCAATGTTCATGTTTTAGTAAAAGTAACTGTAAAATGCATTACTGCAAAAAATCCTAGTTAGGTCTATTACTAGACTTTCCAGCATGGTATCTTTACATCATCCTTATTTAACTTGAATGTGTTAATAAAGCTGCAGAACTGACCTCAATCATTAATCATGTGAAAGTAAGAGAACGAGAAAAGATTCTGTTTGATCTTTAACTTCTTCCTATTTGCTGATCTTTTAACCCATTTTTATGCTCTTCGTTTTCTCAGTTGATTAAAGATTTAAATGTGCTTTTAAGTAACTTTCTAAAATCAGTCTGGTCAGGACAAGTGCTCCATTTATTTTCCTTTCTAATTTCTGTGGCTAATCCAACTATGTGACGACATTTTGAGTGGTAAATTATTCAACCCACTAAGCAGCACTTTGGGGCAGTTTCCCCCCAGTTGGTATCTTTGATTGGGAAAACGGGGGCTGATTTAGGAACGATAGCCCCAGGGCTGCTGGCCTAAGGCGAGCTTCGGGGAGAGGGGGGGGACATTGGCCTCCAAGCCCCTCCTGGCCCCAGGGAGGTAAGGTCCGTCCATGGCCGCTAGGTTTTCTGGTCTCCAAAAGACAGTCCTTGCCTGTCTGCATCTATCAGCCTCTGCCTCTGGAAGAGAGGTGAGTTGCAGGAGTTGCTCCGCAGAGAGTATCAGACGGATGAGACACTTTCTGCGCAGCGTCTCTCTCCTCAGCCAGAGCCTCCGTCTCCCGCAGCTGCCTGGGCAATTTGTCGGTCGACCTGCCAGGAGCAGAATGCAAATCCTCACCGGAGGAGATGCACAAGGGCCTCAGTGCCTGCCAACTGTGTGTGCGCGCACGTGTGTGTTGCCCAGCAGTCTTTTCCATTGCAGCCTAACAGGATAACTGTCATCAAGACTTCAGTGTATCATTGTGGGTATGTGGATGTGTGTAATGTATCATTTTGCAGCCATAGTTGCACACTTTCTCTCCCACTTTGTCTGTGAACTATGACACGACTCTCCTTCACTGCTCATCAACCCACCACTCCTAATTTATAGATGGGCATAAAAAGTCTATATTTTCTCACCTGCATTTCCTCTACTGGCTTCTGTATAGCACCAGCCTGACTAAATAGGACACAATACATTAACCATGTAAAAGTTTTCTTCCTTCTTTTGTTTCCTTGATTCTGCTCCTTCTTGTGTTCACGTTACTTTTTCAACTTACACAAAATGGTTAAAATGAAGTTAATCGTGCTCATTTGATCCATAACGACCTAATCGAACTCCGTGTTCAGCATGTAAATAGAGAAAAGTAAACGACTGAGAAAGGCTGAGATGCACAACATGCTGTTTTCCAGCACATAGGTCACAGAAGTTTTCAAGGACAGCTCCATACACAAGATGAAAGTGAACATCTTGGTTCTCATCTCATCTTCACTGCTCATATCCAAATACCACCTGGCTTATTCTGTGCTGTCAGCACTTTTTATCTAAAAAAAATTAATACTTTTTTCCCCTCCCTGGTCAAATACGGGGGCTTGATTCGTCACAGTTTGCCCGGAGTCCTTCGCATCTTCAGAATGTGAAAGATTTGAAGTCATGGATAAAAGGCACTTTTCTAATCAACATTTTTTTTTCCTTAAGCACTTCTTTCTTTTTAAAAGCTGTTTTTCATTATTTATAAGTGTTCTGAAGGTGCTACTGAGCCGATTTCTCTCACAAGGCCTGATATGAGGCCGATGGAGCTTGCAGAATTGATTAGATAAGCTTGGAAATTACAATGTCGAGCACGCAGTCCTCTGAAATGTGCTCTAAAATACACCCATCACGAATATTAATACCCAGGGCTTATAAGCACATATTTGAATGCTAGGAGGGAGTTGATTCGTAAAGTTTCATGGACTGTCCAGTATGCATTGCTATATATTACAGATCAAATAGAAAATTACCACTCTTTTTTGAATGCCATTGGCCTGCTTGAGACGGGAGGGTAATCACAATTTCATCATTAGCTCTTGAACATTCAGAACTAATTTCTGTTTTACTGAATAATTCTGAAAGATGTTAATCAAACATATGAAAGTGTATTTGAAATATTTAACCAAACGATATTAATGAAGATCAAAGGGTGGGCTGTTTTTAGCGGATGTTATGTGAAAGGCCTGGGTAATAGCTGGGTCCATAGGAGCACATGAAACACTTTGTCTTCTGCTAAATATTTCATGCCCAGTACCTGTTGTATAGTGCTTAATGAGCTATGGGGGCAAATGGTGATTTATCATGCAAAGTTTTCAAAGGAAATGCAAATTCAGATATGCACACACACAGAGAGAAGAGGAGTGCACATTCCTAGCAGAATCCTTATATACTTTCTTTTTTTTGTCAAGTTGCATAGACAGCCACACCACATTTCCAGGGTGAATATTTTAGCCCTGGAGAAAAGCAAACTCAAGTGAGAGCAAGGAATCAAGGGTCAATGGGGTGTCTTTAAAGAAACTTTTCCTCTCGTCGCCTTTTTGCTCAGTACTGGAATACTAATATGAGCAAGGGGGAGATGACAGGAACGGTGTGGATGTATGTGTCAGCGAGATGAGGTCAGCTTGAGAAACACCAATGTTAATGCAGGCTTATTAATAAAATTAATCTGACTCACTGTTGACTCCTTAAAGCAATGAAGCTCAAGGTGGGTTTTATCAAATGCCTCATGTTTTTTAGAGTGTAATGTAAATTTAATTGTAAACATTTAAGAAAAAAGTTTACTTTAAAACAAATAAATTATATCAGCAAAACAGAAAACAAAACAAACAAAAGTCTTGTTGGACCAAATATTGAGGTGAGATTATGAGAGAGACACTTTATGAGAGGGTAAAGTGTAAACCAATCTTCAAGTGAACGAAAGAGTGTGACGACAGAGTGAAGAGCAGATGGAAGAAAGGCTGGGCAACAGTGGGCGAGCGGCAATCGTCAGGTGATTAGAAAGACTCGTGGGCTAGGTGGACCTACAAAATGAATAACGGCGCAGCCCAAACTGCGCCGTAAGGCTCAATGGTTTGTGATTTGCAAGTTGATAAGACAAGAAGATTAATAATGCCGCATGATAATGGCTGGCTGAAGCTCAGCTGGGGAGATGGTAATGATGGGATATTGCTGTAGGAGCAGTTCACTGAGCCACAGTGGAGTGAGGGAAAGACGGAGGAAAGGAGAGACGGAAAGAGGAGACGGACTGATGGAAAGAGGAGCTTCAGCTGCATGGGAATGGGAGGGGGGAGCACTCATCCCAATTGGCCCTCAGGATATGAGAGTTTGAAAAATGAGAATACAGTTATCATTTTAATTAGATATAA
>JBAMHV010000025.1:10701688-10714895 GCA_037177535.1 Pseudomugil gertrudae
CCCCCCCCCCCCCCCCCCCCCCCCCCCCCCCCCCCCCCCCCCCCCCCCCCCCCCCCCCCCCCCCCCCCCCCCAAAAAGAGACTTAGAAAGAGCTGGCCACTTGATTTCCTATGAAAATTAATCGGCTATCAAACAATCTTGGTCTGCCGAGGATGATTATACAGCAGGGGCAGCGACAGGGGAGGCAAGGGGGGAGAAAGTGAGAGTAAGAAGACAGAGAGAGAGGGAGAGAATGCCCTTTGTGTAGGTGAAATGTGTCGGGGACTGTCATCGTAATATACCTCAGTGAAATGAAGGTTAATTCTGATGTACAGCCTGCATGGCCGTCATTATCGGCGAATCATGAAAATAAATTAAGCCACTGAAATAGATACTCCTGTGGTACGCGGCAGGGATCTCATGAAGGATGGACGGCTGAACTTTACAGATTATTATTGGGAAATAGTGCCGAATTCAATTAATGCACCTAAAAGACACCTTTATAGAGGGCAGCCATAATTTAAATGACAGCAGGGTGTAATTTTGCTTGTTATAAGTCAAATTTGCAGAGTTTCATGAATTTTTCCTCCTTCCCCCGAACCGTTTTATCCCTGTTCTCTTCCTTTTTTAATTTTATTTCTTTCTATTTGCTGTGGATCTTCATGTCCTCTAAGAAAATTCCTCAAAAGAATAAACTCCATCAATATAGAACCAAACATGTAAATTCCTGTTAAGGTTTATGTTGCTTTGCAGCTGGAATCAGATTTTTTTAAAAAAATGAATAAATAAAATAAAACATCCACGGCTTTCTCTGCATTGTAACCATTCCTCATCTCCTCCCATGTCTTAAAGTATATTTACTGTAATCCTCTGCTGCAGATCCCGCGTCGATTGTTCGCTCCTCTCCCTCGGCATGCGAGACCCCCTGTGCAGGCAAGCCTTGCGAAGCATATGGATGCCGGAGCCTTTATGCAGATCCACCCCACCTTGAAAAACCGAGCGAGAGCCTGGTGAACTGGGTAAATGGCTGACCTCTCACCTGCACACAACGGAGAGAGAAGCCAGCGGCTTAATCCAGGCAGGTGTCTGACAAGCAGGCGAACACAGCCAGGGCCGTATCACGTTGACCCTCGCTCAAACCTCCCTTATCTATTAATCTACACCTCTCTGTAACACGGGGTTGAATTAACACCTCAACGGGGCACAGGGTTTCTGATTAACACACCTCACCCTGCCAAGCCACTGCCTGCCTGCCCAAATAAAGACAAGTATAGCAGAAGACGATCCTGATATCTACTTGTGTAAATGTTAATGCACAAACACACACACATATGTAGTAATAACTACACAACTTGGTGTGTGTGTGTGTGTGTGTTGGGGGGGTATCCACACATCCATCTGTACCCATGTAACTTTTTCTGATCACCATATGCAGGTTTAACATGGATATTCATAATGTTTTATGACAGTTTTCTGAATAACTGGGAAAAATAATGTGCACTCAAAGATTTAATATTAGAAGACATGTTCCTGTCTGCTGAGTGCATCTGTCGAGCAGCCTGGCTTATCCGTAGTTTAATTTGACATAAATAGTTTTCCCCATCCAAACACAGTCCATGTTAAATATTTATGTGCCTGTTTTTTTGTTTTATGGAAGATTTCAGTGACGCAAAATCGAAACTCTCTTTATGGCGCATGAAATCTATGAATGGATAAAGGAGCGAGCTCACAAAAAAAGCTGTATATTGAAAATTGCACCATAAAGAGCAGAAGAGTGTTGCATGAAAATAGGTAGATGAAACCTCTGTCTCAAAGTTATTAAACATATAAATGAAAAAACAGACAAATGTAAATAGCTTATCCGATATTCAACCCACTGAGTAAAAACAAATGAGAGTAATTGTATTTGAGGGTTGAATGTAGTAATTTGGACTGTTAAAATCATTGTTGTCGTTTTTATTTAATCTCGCTCATAGCCAGAAATCATATCTTCTCTTTTTCCAAGGCCAAACACACACAAATCTTCAGTTCTGTCTACTTCTCCTTTCACTCTCTCCCCTTCTTTTTTTTCTTCTCCCATTCCCCCCCTCTCAGCTCAAACATTTTAAAGAATCCTTCCACTGTCATTATTAGTATTGAACTCTTTTCTAAATTCAGAAATTGGCTGAGGAAGATCATTCATTGTAGCAGATAGTAAAATCAATAGCTTTTGTGTCAGGCGGCAGGGTCTGTCTTCGTCTCTCCGGGTGGGTTATAGCTGAGTGTGTGTCTGTGTGTGTCTGTGTTGGAGCTGCCGAGTACAGTAAAGGGTGCAGACAAAGGGCGATTGAAAACTGGGGGAGTGGGGCCACCTCTTGACGACATGGATACACAGTCGCACACATGCGCGCACATGTTTTACGGCTGCTAATCCAAAGACACGTTTTTTTTACATAAAAAAAACACATTCCTTTGCATGTATGAATGTGCATTAAATGCAAAGGGGTGCACACATATACTCATACGTATTCTCATTTTTATTTAGCTTTGTGGCTATTTTTAACTCAAATCGGCTTCTTTCTTCAAGCAATAATTATGCTGAATTTTAGAAACACATTTGATTAATTAATATGTCAGAATATCTGGACCAACACACACTGAATGGATTTATATCTTCACGCGCACACACAGACACACACACACACTTTTCTTCTCCAAACGGAGCACAGTGATGGGAAGAGGACAGCTTATCCCAATGAGATTCAAATCAATCAAGTCCTTTTAATCACCACTCTGCTTTTACAGCATGGCAGTAATGATGGAAGCCTATGTAGGGGTGATCCCCTAAGACCACCCCCCCTAACTTTTGTAACCCCCCCCATGTGGCTCACATTGGATCCACCACACACACACTCAAGTCTGATGATTTTCATTTCTCAATTACATTATCTTATTAACCAATCAATTGCCAGCCTTATCAATAATTAATGTCTCTCCAACTATTAGAACATAGATCAGATTAAACGCCAGTCTCTTGTCTCCTCTCTTCGCTTTGATACTTTTAAGTGGACTCTTCATGGCCTATGTCATTTTAAGAGAACACTGCATTAATACGTGTTCTTAATAAATGCATAAATGTGATGTTTTTATGTGTCATTTAGTTTTGAATATATATTGTACGATCATTATGAAAGGAAAATAAGGACAATAAACAACCAGACTACAGCAAACACTGTCTCATTATGAGCTTTAAAATGTGTTTGTTTATTCTTTAAAGTAAATGTAGTTAAAAAAGATGTTATATGTCTCTTACTGCTGACAAACACTTTAATAAACTTCTTTTTTTTTTAATTTAAGGTTTGAAGACTTGGCACCAGATTAAATGGTATTTTTTACAGTGCGGTGCCCAGCTCTGGCATGCACTGCCGCTCCTGCTGACTGCCAGATGAGCGCTCAGAGGGGTGTAAAGGAATGTACTTATAGATCGATGTCTCACTCTGCTCAGCCCAGCTGTAGCTGTTGTTTCTCACACAGCGAGGCTGTGTCAGAGCTATGAGGGGGGGAAAGACAGATAAATAAGAAAAAGCAACCAGTAACAACTGCTTACCTTCTGTCGCCTCAGGACTGAGCTTGAACTTGTTGCACCTTACAGGATCTTCCTCTTTGACCCTGCTGCAGTTTCCGCTCAACATATGTGGTCCATGAAAATATCTGAGTGTGCATTTATATAGACATGCTTTAACAAATTATTTTGCAATGATTCATGTATTTAAAATGTTTAAAATGCAGAAAGTTAATGGAATAGCATCCAATCCTCCTGCATTTGTGTCCTGAATAATTTGGCAACATGCTACTTTCTTTCACTCAAACTTAGCAGGTGAGGAAGGGAAACATTTTGCCTTTCACCGAGTTTCCTCATTCAACTCTTTGCATTGCATTTTGTTTTCATTTATGGGTTTATCCTCGACATAATTCTTCAACAAGCTCAAGTATTATTCAACATATTGTTTTTAAAAATGGTTTGGGCTGTAGTTTTAGATAAAACAATGCCAGATTCTTTAGAAATCAGGCTTTAACCGGGTTTATCTGTAACATCTTTCACAGTAGAACAAATGATTGCTTGAGTTTTCTAGAGATGCAAGTGGCAAAAGATTACATTATCAAAATATTCTAAGCATTAATCAAAAAGATAAGTGACTTTCATTCAATAATATATGTGTAATTTTAAAAATCTTTGGCAACAAAATCACAATTTTGTGTGCCCCATTATGCTGATGCATGCCTTAAATCTGTGTGGTGATTTCTGTTCATGCTTTTCAAAGCAGAGCGTGTTGTGATAACGTGCAGTTGGTTACATATCTATAAGATTTTTAAAGTAAAAAAAAAACTGACTGTACATGGGCTGCAAACTTTACAACTGAGCACATTCTCAACAGGAAATACTGACATCATGTCCACTGAATTTTGAGGAAATTCTGTCTGTTGATGAAAAGATGGTTATCACTTGTTTTGTCTCCTGTTGTATGAAGTAAACTGCATTACAAATTGGTTTTGTATATTGAACTCGCTTACTGGAACATAGAAAAATGTGAAAAAAGCATTTGACTTTTTTTTATACCTAAACAACAATCTTGCACCTTTAGTTTAATTAAATTACTTTGTTTGGTTACTTTTTTGCAACTCCTCACCACATAGTGGAAGAAACATTCAAGTTAACAATAAGTTTGACTAAAAACAGAAGTACCAGCTCACTGCTAGCTAAGAAATTAAAGTTTTGCTGCCCTGTGAATTACTTTAATGGTGTGCAAACCTAATTAAACATTAAACCAAAGAAGAAAAACATCCTGTCACTTGACTTCAGCTATGTTCTTACAATCCAGCATGTTTATTTCCTTTGGTTTGACCCATGTAACTTTCCAACAATACATAAGTGGCCTTTTAAGAAATTATGTGTATGAATCAGACGTGAAAGTTGCACCCTTTTTTTGTGTGTTTACTATTTGCTAACACATAAACACCAAAAGATTGCACTACACTGCTTTTCTCATGATCTATATTAAATCTGGTTTATATTCCTTGTTGTAAAACATGTGATTCATAAACTAAAATACAAACATTTTTTAATGACCTGTGATAAAAAAATATATAATTTACCGTAAAAACAGTTTAAAGTCTTTAACTGCATGATGTGTGTGTGTGGTAAATTACAGGACAGTTTACAGGAATGTCATTACTGTGTGTGAAGCTGTTGATTAGAAGCCAGTTTACATATTACACAGATGTCCACTATGGTTCATACTCATGCCAATCAGAGGCAGTTGGTTATGATTTTCCTCTTTTTCTTGATTTATATTGTAGGTGTTGGAGGCTTTTCTGGGAAGTCAGACACATTTGGTTGAGGTAAGATGAGAAGAAAAAGAAGTGGAAATGTGGTGGGAGGAAAAAAAGCAATCTAGAAAGAGGAAAGCTGCCTTGTTTTCTTTCTCTTGGTCTACCCTTTCTTTTTGAGCTGAGCTTGAAACATCTGTCAGCACTCAGGAGGAGCGAGAGCGGAGGGCCCTGGTATGCAGAAGGCCTGGCCCAGGAATCGCTGGAGCTGCTCAGTTTGGCACGACCGGCTTGTTTATTTGCCCTGACCCTGGTATTGCTTGGAGGTTACGGGACCTGCTTTAGTGAAAGGACCCATTGTGCTGAAGGAAAAAAAATCTGTTACAAATATTTACCATGGGGGGAATGCAAAGCCATGGCCTGCAGCCAGCCAGACTCGAGCTGTAAAATTCACTACAGTGCACTTTTGAATTAGCCAACTCCTCCCCCACTCCTTTAAACCAGGGTTAAAATTATAGCCCTACATTTTTATTAATGAGATCACACTGTCACAGATTATTAGTCATTTAATAGCCTTAACATCAGGATCCAATGATTTCCTTTAGCCTACATTTATCCCATAACTTAACATTTTAACACATCATACAGCATATGTGCAAGGGTTTGGATTGTGGTTGTAGAGTACATACAATGATTTTATTTGATCTGTGCATTACTAATATTATAATCCTCCTATGTTTTATGTATAATAAGCAAATATTCACTCTTTTTTTCTACCCTGCATGTTCTCTAGTTTGCGTGCATCATGTTAAACAACCACACCAATGTTTTTCATACAGAAAAAATAGAGCACTACACTTCTAATTCCACAGGGTGCAACCCCCCCCCCCCCCCCACCTCCCTTCTTTAGGTCACTAGTAACAAATACCTTTTCAAAAAGCCTGCATAAATTCCCTTTTCCCTTCAAATGTACCCCCCCTTCCTCAAATTGCCATACAGGCTTTAGCTAGAATAAATCAGCTGGTTTCCATCACGTTCGTCTTTTTACCCTTGCTGCTGGACCAGGCGGACACCCTCACCGGCGCATTGACATGCAACAAAGCTAATGGTGGCCGGGACAGGAGGGCCTAATCTTCACTAACTGACAAGATTTAAATTGAGGAGACATCTTCCGCTGATTAGCTCCCACACCCACAATTATCCAACTGGGGTGTCAAGCAAGGTTTAACATCTCCACTGATTCTGCTCTCCTGAGACATCCGGGAGGCAATGCAATCGCTTTTAATAACTGCCTCCCTCGCTCCCTCCCTCTATCCCTCTCTTTCTTGCCGCTTCTCTTCTTGACGCCCACTGCTCCTCGTGCAGACCCCCTTCACCACCTCCACCCGCCCGCCCATTTTGCTTTCCGTCTTCTGTTTCTTTCTTTTCTCTCCTCTCGCTTTCTCTGGCTCGCTCTACCCCCTACACCCCCCCTCTGTACCCCACCTCCTCCTAGTTCCCAGTCATTCAAGCTCCCTTCAAAATTAACCTTTCTTGCGAAAATATAATTTCTCACAAAATGAACCCCGCTGAGTTTTTTTTTTTCCTTCCTGGAATAATTTATTCAAATTGCCCAACTCAGAACAGCAGAGCAATCTGAACACTGAGTGGACCCCTGAATTTGGATCTGCTTTTTCTCTTTTTTTCCATCCAAGGGTAGAGGGATTGAGGAGGGAAAAAAGTTTATGTACCTTGCTATCTCCTGGCAAATAAGAGGACAGACTTTTTTTTTCCACACCTCCTATCCCCAACGCTCTGGCAGCAGTATCCCCCTCGAGTGTACACCTCATTAAAATTCATCTGATCTGAATATTTTTGCAAATATGGTCTGATTGCTCACCATGACATGAAACATCCCTGTGTGTTATTTTAATCACACGCACCCCAACGGGCAACATATATGATGGCTGTGACATTGAACTTCTCCACTGCTTGACCCCATTTTATGAGCGCACATCATTTTAGGAGGGCGCAAAGAGGGAGGGGGGGGAATGTGTTTTGGAAGTTACCTGGAATGATGGACACGCTTAATAATTCCCCTCTCTTTTTTCTTCATATGTTCATACAGCATCAGCTCGGTTTAAAGCCCCTCTCAATCATGCCGCAGTCCCCCTCCCTGCTTGCCTGTCTCTCTAATGAACTGTTTTCTTCTGGTGATGGAACGGGGACACAAAGCAATGTGATTAATAATTTACTGTTTAGTTTTACTAATTGATCTGTTGTGGGAGCTAGGATAAAAGTGAGGATGCATCCTTGGTGCACAATGCCTTTCATATGGCATTTATCCACAAGTCACAAGCAGCTCCCTCAAGATGAATAATGAACTAAACAAGATCAAATAATTATCACTTGGGAGCAGGAGAGAGAACTCTCTTACAAACACCACTAAGTTTACCTGAAGTTCTTTCTACATATTTCACAACCGAGAGGTGGATGAGATTAGATGCAGGTTGTTATCACCAACAAAGGCCCTGTTCTTGCACAGGCAGAGTTCCTCATTAGTTTATGGCGTTTAAAAGTCTGGATACTTTTGTTCTCGTCCATTCTGTTAATAAAAAGCACAATAATTCCCATCTGGGTATAAAGCAGTAGTATGTGAAGAGTTTGAATACATATCCTAGTTTTCCAAAGACTTTTCTTTCCACAACCCTTTAATTAACATCATTAACTTCGAGTTTAAAATAACTTTCCAACAAAATCTGGATGTGGATGTTGGTTTGGTAATAGGATGACATGAGGCTGTCCAGTCCAGCTGGAGCAAATGGCTGTGAATCTTTGTGTTATATCAAGAAAATAGGCCTTTCTAAATCATTTCAGACATTCTGTGTCACTGCAGTTAATATTTGAAAGGAATTGGTCATTTTAATCTAAGTAAATCTAAGCTCTTGTATGTCAAATTGTCTTCCTGGCCCCACTCAGTCATAACAACTCAGCACAGCTGGTGAAGTGCTTCCTGCTGGATCAGATTCAGGTTCCCATCCCTCCTGAAGCTTTTTACACTATTGTTGTAGAAGAAGTACATCGGCCTGAGGCTTCCTACTTGCTCAGCAGGGTTATGAGCATACTGTGTACTCGTGACATCATATTTCAGTCCCAGCTTTAGACATTTTTGCCTCTATACTTTTTAATAACAATAAAAGAAAGCCATGGCTTTTACTTCAACTAAATTATTGGTCTCCATTTTCTTTTTCAAAAGGTATTTTTGTTGATGTGCTGCTAATTTTTGCAGAAGCTAAGAGAGTGGACAGTTAGTTGAGGGATGAGTACAAATATATTTATCCACAACATTTAAAACAATATTTGCATCCGTGCTATTTTATTCTTGTTTGTAATATTGACTTAACGTTAGATTTTGTTCTATTGTACAGTCATTTAGCAGATACTTTTCTCCAAAGCAACTTACATTTAAGTTGTGGGGTTTAGTGCCTTGCCCAAGGACACTTCAGCATGTAGCCAGAAGGAGCCTGGAATCAAATCACAAACTTTCCAGGTGGCTGGCAACTGCTCCTACCTCCTGAGCGACAGCCTTGTTGTTATGGATTACATCCTCTTGACACCATTGGGCCTAATGTGATTTCTTTGACACTGTATCTGTGATGGTTACAGCTTGTAAATAAGATTTGATATGCCGAAGCGGTGTGAAGCACCAATTTCTCTGTCTGTGTGTGTGTGTTTGTGTATGTGTCCATGCTCCTCCAGCAATCTCCTCTAAATATTCCCATGGCTGGCTGGGTGGGTAGAGAGCATCATTATGTGTTAGCTGCCAGTAGCATTGGATTAAAGCACCAACTAAATGCCCATATCATTACCCTATTAGCATATGACATATATGTGTATAGGTGCCCGCTTAATTAAGGTTGATTGATTGGAATCAATGACTGTAAAAAGGAAGGCTAAGAAGGGGCAGAGTTTGTGGGTGGGTAAGTAGGGTGTCTTGTGAAAGTATCCAGAATTAAAGTAGAGATAGTCCTCTTATTTCTGATTTGATTTGGCTAAGCTGCTAAACAGGCAGACAATCTAGCTGCCTTTGATACTCCCATAAAATCTATCCCGCTGCTTTCCCACCACCCAGTCCTCCCACCCCCACCACCTACAAAAAATAGTAGCCTAATTTTGTCATGGATATTACACAGAGACATGCATGAATCAGTGCTGGTTGTCATAATTATGTTAACATAGGGGATATTAAATGAGACAGGCCTATTTCCAAAGGTGAGACTGTAGAATCAACTCGGTGCTCAACAAACCTCAGTGTCAATCATGCAAATGATTCATATTCAACAAAAGTCAAACGCATCTGTCTGGATGCATTATTTATGTCAGAAATAAGCAGCTTAACTGAATCATGCTAGCAGCTATTAACAAGAGACACACACCTAGCTCAGTCCCTGTCTCTCTGCAGAGGCCAGGTTTGAAGTCTAAATAACACAAGTTTGATTGGGCCCATGGAAGCTGCGCAATCCTACTGAAGTCGGCTGTTTTATAGAGCTGGAGCAAAGGTACGTCTGTGTTTGTAGTTATTAGGTTGTGTATCTCTCTCTCTCATTTCCCTCTTTCTCTCGCTCTCTGTGGGCCAAATAACAGCACAGGTTAGTATTCTAGAGTTACGGCTCTATCCTCCTGTCATGAGTGTAAGGCTCTGTTTTAGATCAACCATCCTCGCCTTGGCTTATGGACAGCTCTGAGGATAAATGTTACATGAATAAAAACAGCACTGTTGACTGTACAAAGGCTTTTGTTGATGAGCCAAGCTCGCGCTGAGGGAAAGGAAAAGGGGAGAGCGGGGTTGCAAGAGGGTGAAGCATTGCAAAGTATGCGAAGGTAAGTGATTGGCCTTCTTCAACGTGCTGTTCAAATTCAGCTTGGACTTTTCAAACATGTCACATTTATAACAAATAGATCCGGATCTCTGTTTTGGATCTTCTGCTGACAGTTCTAGTGTTTCTCTTTTATACCCTCTTTTTTTTGGTTCCAACAGCTGATATATCCTGTTACTGTGTTGACAGAGAACTATGATTTCGTCCAGAACCTTCATTATTATTATTATTTTGGCTGTTTACCAAAGTGTCTTCACTCTGTACTTATTTTGGTGCAGACTCTCGTTTAGTAATTACAGCTCTTTAGCATGTAGAGACGAGCCATTACATTTGGAAGCTATTTGCCTTGGTCTAAGACATTAAACTTGTCCACTCTAATGAATTAACTAATTCTCTGGCATGATGACATGGGAAAGCATCTTTGTCAGTTGGGAAACATTCAAACCAACAGTGGGAAAACCAACCAGTACAACCCTACTCCCCACTAAAATCTTAGTAAAATGTGTACTGTGGGTGCAGCGGAGCTGACTAGCTCTGGACCTCAGGCTTCTAAAGTAAAGTCTCAAAAATAATTCTTCTTTGGGTCGTTTTATTGGTTTTGAACAAAAATAAAACGTACACAAAGTAACTTAAATCTAAAGACTTTCTTTTTAATTAAACTAAATGTGGTGTAGGTCAAAGACTGCATTACTATGTAGTCCAGTAACTTATTTTCTACTGGCTTCTCAGTCTCTGTCCAAAAGCAGCCAATCAAAACTCTAGCAACCAAATAACTAAACAACATAGAAAGCAAATGGCTACAACATGTACGTTGGCTTGTCTACATATATGTCACATTCATTAATTAAAAAAATGTTACATTTCAGACAGATATGTTAATTGCACCTCCATCTCGGTAAAAAAAGGTTAGTTGTGGCAATGTCAAAATTGATCTGCTACCAGGTTGCAAGGTTAGTTTGGCAAGAATGCTTTTGCTGTTACCCAAAACACAGTCAAAGGGTCTCACAAAGCAAGTTAAACAGACCATCATTAGTTGTAACATACTAAAATTGAAATGTTATGTTTTGACATCTAATTTGGCATTGCAGTGATGGTGAAATATCATTTTATTATTACTATGTAAAGGCCACATAGCTGCAGTGATAAATGTCTCTAAACCATTATTTCTCGCTTCGACAGACTAAAACTGTGACAAGACAACTCACATTCTTGTCTGATTCTGTCTTGTTCTGCCTTTCAACACATTTGGATGATACCATCATAATTGCTTGAGATTTCACAAGGGTTTGCCTCATGTACAGAGAACAGTTGAAGTTTCTACTCTGATATAGTTAAAAAGTAAGCTTAGCACGTCTGACTAATACTATAAGCCACCAATGGACACTGTCATAACATTGCAGAGGGAACATAGTTTCATATTATGTTCTTCATTCCTCATACAGTACAGTCTCTGGGTTACTGGATGCAACACTGACAAACTTTTTTACCTTAAAACTATTATTCTGACTAGTGTTGATAGCATGTTGTATATATTTCTTGAAATTCCTCGCAGCACCCTGAGCTTGAGAAACGATATTTCACAGTTTGTTTGTTTCAGCCTCATGTGGCAGTTGTGTTTTTGTGACACGGCATCACACGCCAGCAACTAGGTATCAACAAATTACCCAGTTTGAACGCACATCATTACTATTTGAGCAAAGAAATGCAAAAGCACAAAAATTAAAGGAAGTAAGTGCAAGAAAGTGTAAAAAGGAACATGAGATGAGACAGAAGTTAACAACAAAACTTTTACTTACAGAGAGCTCAGAGAAGAGACAAGGTGCAAGAAGGATGCCAAATTAGCTATTATTAGTGGGTGCTTGTTTGTTAAAAATCTGTTTCTTTCATTTGTAACAAGATATTATTTTGAAGATGAAATTAGGGGTAGCTGGATTATATACAGGCTTTTAATCCAGGTAGGTTGGATGTTTTAGTAATTCCTTCCTCTCACTAGACTGTACTCACACACACTTTGACTAGAATATTTTGCAAAAAAGTGAAGATTTTTTAACCAATTGAGAGTTTTTCCTGTAAGATAGTCTTTCAACTTTGGTTTAGTTCTGTACTGTCCATAGAGGAAAAAACACATGCTTATTTCCCATAAAAATACTATGTTTGGTCAATCTGATGGTGCTGCCTTTATGTTCCTGGTACACAGTAACAGTGAGTCATTTCCTTTTTGAGTGGGACAGGAAAAATATCCTGGTCTTGCACACACATAAACACAACCAGAACATGTAAACCTCAGGAACTTAGATTCAACAACGCTGCATCAGGTGGTCCTCACAAGTTCCTCATCATTTGGCCTAAATACAGCCCTCCATCACAGGCCTCCATTTTGCTCAATATACACACTCACACACCCTGCAACCCTTGCAGCCCTGGTGCAGACTGCCTTTTACCCCTGCTTATTTAGATGCACTTGACGACACAATAGGGGTGCATTAGCTGTGCTCTGCCTCCCAGCAGCTGTAATTTCATTGTGCTTACCACATGCATTCTACTTGACACTCTGTTCTCTCTGGGATGAGGGCCAAATAATGGGATTTACCCTCAGATGAGGGCCGTCTGCCTTTCCCCACACATGCACGCTCGCACTCATAAGAACACATGTGAATGTGCATTTCTTACATGTACCAATAACTAATGTTGCGTGTGCGCAGACTACTCATGTGTGCATATACATAAAAGTATATGTACGAATGTGTCTTTCCTACCACCACTTCCAATTTTGTCAAAATCAGGCTAAATGCACGACTGCACCACCACTCTGAGCTAAAGGGATAAGCTAGTTATAAGTGGACCACAGAGTAAATGGCTTGACGTGGGGTGAAAAAAATTGTCGCATGTCACGTGATAGGTGTGATTTTGGTAAGTTGCATGTTGATTTAGACTTAAAAATGTTTAAATATTGAGATGCATAAATCTGGTATAAGTTTCATTATTCATTATATATATATATATATATATATATATATATATATATATATATATATATATATATATATATATCTTTACACAAGAGA
>JBAMHV010000025.1:10714995-10727150 GCA_037177535.1 Pseudomugil gertrudae
ATTTGTACAAGAGGAACTATAAAGAAACACAAAATGTTCTGGGAATTAAGCATTAAAATATAGTCCTGACCCTTCAGTGCATAAAAATATTGAATATAAGACTCAGCCATTAATGTTATTGCAGTAACATCTGCAGAAAGGAACATCGGTGGTCTCAACTTAACCCTATTTTTCTATAATTACAATGTAAAATGAAAAAAGCTTGTAAAAGGGCTGTAAAACTTTTAATATGTATTCATGAGACAAAAGTTATGGGGCACTCAAAGGCACCAAACTGCTTCGGCATCATGCATACCGCATGTGTTTCTTTTATTATTCTGACAAATATATTCACTCTTACACGTGCACACATGCAGAAATATAAACAGTACAAGACACAAAAAATTAATCAGTGTGAACAAAGCTCGTTTGAACACAACAACACACATACGCACACACACACACCAGAAGCGTTAATTTATTCAGGTTAGTGCTGTCCATTAATTATTACAACCAACCTTTCTCTTCTGCCAACAACAATAGCCGCCGTGTCTGTAGCTGTCAAAAACAAGCTGAAACAATTTCATCTGTGAGAAGAGAAACAAACAGCGTCGCCTCTCGCAGTCGCTCTGGCGCTCTGTAGTGTAACGGCCTTTAATCAGGCCCTGGTGTATTTTCTGTTTGTTTATTATGTGATAGTAAGAACATAGCCTCTAAATGTGTTATGTTGCGGTGTAGCCTCACTGAACATTTGGCAGGGAGGGGGAAATTGATAGGCGGTTTCATAATTAAGCAAATTAATTAGTTTATTTGGTGAGCATCTAAACACTAAGTACAATGCCAGTTCCTATCTCCACAGAGACATGAAAAGTCTCACTTTGTTGCAGGGTTATTTATGCCATGAGTTCTGCATGTTTTATTCTGAGTGAGATTGAATCCCTTTGGTTTTTTTGTTCACTTTTGTAGTTCTTTGCATTGAGTGAAGCATTGCACTGTTTTCATGCTGATTTTAAAGCTATGCAAACTAGACTAAGAAAATCACTACAGAAACACACTGACATCAAACAATGCTGCAGTTTTTTCAGCTAATTCAGTTATTTTCCCAATCATTTTTGTTTATTACCAGAGGCCTCGGGGATAAAGTATCGCTGACTTCTAATATCTGAGTCATAATGGCCCTTCTGACAGCAGGCTATTAATGAGCAGCCATTTTGTGCCTTTGACTGTACTTGCACTGGGCTTCATTAATTTCTACAGATCTCAGAGGTGAGCGAACGAAAGGGGGTTAGATAATGGTGGACTCGTGTCTCCAGAGACACAACACAACTGATGCTTGATCATCAGTTTTTTCTCTCGTCTTTTCCGTGTGCACTAATAATAATATAAGTGTGTATACATGTTAGTCGAATTTGTGTGTATGTGGCCATGGTAACCGCCTCCATCTAAAATTTTTGTGGCACAATGATAAATGATGACCTTACCCCCGCTTGTTCAGTAGTGTCTCGCTCTGTTACACATGGGGCCACCCAAAGGCCAGAGGAGGAAATGAAAGGGTCTTTAGAGGACAGAAACACCATTAGGTCACCACAGGTGTGCTGCCTGCTGTTTACCACTTGTTCTTTTGGTGTCTCACTCTTTCCTCGCTTTAACCACGGTTGTTAACAGAGCAGGAGACAAAAAGCTTGGAAGGACTCTGTTGTCTGATCATGAAACAGTATATAATAAGGTTTGCTATTTCAAATCTCCCAAAGTGAAGCATGCACTGACACTGATGGCATAATACATCACCTGTGTGGCATTTTAGTTTACTTTAGGTTGGTTTTGAATCATATGGTTTTTGCATGTGCTGAGCTGCAGAGGAAAGTGTGCAAGCAGTTCTGTCTCTTACATCACTTATCAAAACCCCAAAGGGTACAGATATTATCAGTACTGCAAAATCTGCATAAAAATATAACACACATATTAAGTTGACAACTGTGTACTTTTGCTTGTAGCTGAAACATTTGTTCTCTGTATGTTTCTCTTAGTTTTACCTCAGGTATCAGAGGGCGTTTTTCGACCAGGCTGGTTCTCGTGCTGGTTCGGAGTCAGAGCCAGACGAGGCACCGGTTCTTTGGTTGTTGACCGCCTAAGCACCAGCTCCTGGTCCTCAAAACTGGTTCAATCCAGGCACCAACTCACTGGTTCAATCCAGGCCAGAGTTGAGAACTGGTTCACGCAGCTTGTTTCAGCAGCTGGGGGCGGGGTTACCTGGCCAAAAAAATAGCATTGAAACATGGATCCACATCTCAAGAACAAGCAAGGGTTGAGTTATTCCTCCTGTCCATGGTGAGAACTCATAACTTCAACACCACAAAGTCTGGTAAGTGTTGCTGTTATAGCGTTGCTCATATGCGAGGGGTAGGCTGTGACATTTAATATTACGCACATGATTTAGATTATGCAATGACGCAGAATCGACCAGGCTCTTTAGGTCGAAAACAAAACTGGTTCTTTGGAAGCACTGGAGTTGAACCAGCTAAGCTCTGGCTCTAGCACAAGCACCGAACCAGCAAGGGGAACCAGCTTGGTTGAAAAACGCTAAGAGAGGATGAAGCAGTTGCTGGTATCACCATATTAAATATAAAACTAAAAATCAAGATGAAATAATGTTCAAGGATCAAGTTTTCTGATTACAGTACATTTGATGTTTTATATTGTGAGGATTGAAAAACTGTGTCAGCTTAAAAGAGAACTTTGTATACGCATTAGTGGTCACTAACAGTGTAATGAAAGAAAGAGATGTTCTCTCTTCATCTGTCTTATCACTCCTCCCTTCCCTCTTTACCCCCACTCACTGCTAATATATATCTCTTCTCTTTGAACCGCCCTCCCCTCTCTCACCTCTATCCACCCACCTTCACTCCCTCCCACCAGCAGAGACAATAAATATCATGTCATGAGGATGGCAATGCTCCTTCATGGAACACTGCATGTTTATTAGAGGCAGGAGAAGTTTAAGAGAAATGCTAACAGTGTTCATTAATGAGCCGCATCCGCGTTTGATGAGGCATGGCACATCCTAGCCACCGGCCAAATGGGAGAACACGCGGGGTTTTTGGGAGGGGGGCATAACGGCCACTGGTAAATGGCTGGTAATTGCGTCCAAATTGTACGGCAAGAAGGCCTCTCAAGGACTGACAGTGACGGAGCAATTATGGCAAGCCAAGCGAGCTGTGTCAAATTAGCCCTCTCTTCCCTTTCCCCTTATTCCAAAGCCCAGCCCCTTCTGCCTCCCGTTGATGGGGAGTCATATTTCTTTGCCCTACATAGCAGCAAGAAGGGATAAACCCTTGATTGTGAATGATAGGCAGGACAAGCCATGGCAGCTCAATGATTCAAATGGTAAATAGCTTTGTTCCTAGTGTCACATGGGGTCTAAGCAGGTATTAAGATGTTTAGGATCCACTTGAGAAGTTTGGAAAGAGTTAGGGTCGGGGAGTGCTGGGGGTGGGGGGTCCCAGCTACCCAACTGAAGGAGTCTTCTTGGAGGACGGTCATCAGTCAGTGTTGCCTGTCAGGAATGGATCACACACAGTGGAGTGCGGCTGACTTTCGTAATTGCATCTGACTGCTGGGTGCGGATGTCTTCTTTTGTGGGCCCACAATGACTGCATAATTTATAATTAACTGCAATCAGTTCAGTCACAAGGATGTTCATCAAGATTTTTTGGTGTGTATGTTTGTGTGTGTGTGTATATGCATGTTTGTTTTGTTATAGAGCAAAATGATTAGCTGTTTTCCTACATACCTACCCTCATGTGCAAAAATCTATTAAAATTCCTGCAATTTTTCTGCTTCACATTTTCTTTCCCTAAATTTTCAGATCTATTCTTTAACCATCTATTAGTGTTTTTGCAAACCAGAACACAGGAAGAAAGAACAACTTATTGGCTTGATATGCAAACTTTTGGTGGACCAAATGGGTTTTATGAAGACCGCAGTGGAGGGGATCAATAGCGCTGATGATTCAAGGTGTCAATCCATACATGCAAACACATTCTAATTGATTTTCTCCTATTGATTTCACTTGTGCCTCTGTGGCTCTAGTTAAGACAGGAACATGTATTTGTGTTTGATGATAGAATGCAGACACTGATTAGTCCTACAGCATGGCGGGATTAACATTGCTTACTTTGATTTATGATTGTAATGCATAATAAATAAACCTCAGACACTCTTTTGCTGGGGCTGAATGATGATTAAAGTAGCATCATTTATACTCTGTAATGTGATAATCATCATGTGAATTATAGAAGCGGTTGTGCCCATAAATTTTCTATATGCGCCATAATTCTTTGGTTTTTTTTTCTTTTTATTCGTTCACAATTTATAATGAAACAAATTTTACTTTGATTGGAATGACTTAGTTAAAATAAGGTCAGAAAAGTAAGCTTAGAGTTAACATCAGCTTCCAGGGAATGAATGTCAATCAGTGTAATGTCCTCTAAAGTGGCGGGCACGTCTCTAAAGTGCATGTGTGTGTGCATGCCCGTTTGCCAACGCATATGCGTCCATCTAAGTTCTAAGTTGAGTCCAAGTAAATCAATCTTGTTACTGCCATTAATGTCACTTTCAGCTCATCATTCTCAAATTATAATTAATAATAGATAGCTTATGGGCATAAATGTTAATGCAGAATTGCATAGATTTTTATGTTCTGGAAATGACATCCCTTCGTTAACCTCTTAACATTAAAGAGCTGCTCCACTTCCACCCAGTTCCAAATATTCTAATAAGTCATAACAGGCCAAGAATTTCTTCTAAAAACTTTCCTCTTAGTCTGAACCGAAAGCATCGCTCTCATTCCGCTCCAAGCTTTGACATGGTCTGCTTGAATAGTAAAAAGTTGGTTGATTATTGATTTTACTCTTAAAAGCAATTTCAGCTAATGTGTGCTGCAATAACATGTCAGCACCAGTTACTGGTCATCTTTATGATAAGTGCCATTTCCAAAATGCAGACGGTTTCCGAAGCTTTATTTATTCTTTACAACTTCAATATCCCTCAGCCGTCACTTGTATGTGATTAGGCAGATTAGACCACTGGGACCTGACCTAGACTGTATACCATGTATTGATTAGCTATTAACCCACTAACACTATGTAATCCAAGCTAAATGCTCCCACATTTGATGGCAGCAGCCCGAGTTTGAATCAAGGTTGCCTCAGGACATAAATGTTGATTTCTTCCTCTTCGCTAAGAAAACTCAGATGGTGAAAAGCATCTTCGCAGTAACATTACATATTAATGCCATCTCCAGTTATGTTCTTAAAACATGATGAGCACACTGATGCTGAGTTGCCTCTAGGATTAATTATTGACACTGTCCTTTGCGCAACCTGACCTAAAAGTATGTTCTCTGTTTTATTTTTTTTTTAAATACTTACCGGTATAGAAAACTGTTTCCTCTGTTACCTAATGAAGAGTTAGTTCTTGTCAACATGCTTTAACACTTGGGTTGGGACTTACGAGCAAAGAATGGAAGTCTCCATCATTGGGATTTATTTATAATCTTTGTCTGAGATTATGCATTTTAAGGCAGTCTATCAAATAAATTAGGTCACTTCTTTGCAGCAAATACATTGTTTTTTTTTATTTTTAGATTTGAGAGAGGTGAAGTTTGATACAAGCTAGCGAGTCATTGGAGCAAAAGCAACTATCCCCATGAACCCATGCATGTTGTTAGCATATATCAGAGGCTCTCCTGGCTAGTCTCGCTCATCCATTCCAGCCCCTGGTGGTATGTTTTTGTTTATTAGAGGGATGCATGTGTCGTCTTGATTATTCATAAGCCATTGTTTTCAAGCATGAACTGCTCTATTCATATTTGTCAGCAGAGTGTCAGTGGATGGCACCGGCACGCCTTCCTGCACCTCCAGAGACTTTCCCTCTGACAAGGACATTCTTTTTTTTCCTCCCCCCATCTTCTTCAAGCTTCTGCTGTAATGAAAACTAAATACACACATCTTTCCCTGCTGTCTTATCCAACTCTCTCTTACTCTTCTCTTCTTATTTTATCCTTCTCTCTGCTTTCCTGACACCTCTGCCAATGGGAGTTGTCTCTGTGCCCTGCGGTTGTCAGTAGAGACAGCCAATAAGCAATCAAAGTGGCGACCAGTGGCTGAGACAAAGGAGTAGTCTGCTTTTTTCCGAGGTGCTGCAGCGGGCCGTACAGAAGGGGCTTGCATGTATAATTAAGTGAGCAAAGGAAGCTGGGGCCACTTAATCTTCCCCCTAATGGTGATCCTAGCTCCATCACTGGGACCCCTCTGGGGGGGCCGTACCCCAAAGACCCACTCTCTGGGTCAACGCTGTCCCCCAGTTGTCACTAGCAAATCTTTTTATCGGCCGGAAGAGCTGTTTTCCTGGACCGCTGGCATTGATCCATTCATCATGGCTTTGTTCCTTTAAGAAGTGTGAGGGCACACCAAGGGTCTGGCGAATGGGCTATTTATCATCCAGCTGAGAAAAATAGAGAAGTGAGGGGATGCATATTTCAAACAGAGTTTTTCTCACAGCTTACAATTCCTTGACATATTTTCCAATTTGACTTGTTAAAATGGTTCCCATCTCTGGTGTGATTTGTATGTGCCATGATCATACTAAGCACCAAAGAAACTTACCTGTTTGATTGTGGATTCTTCCAAACATACTTGCACAGACATTGCTTGTCTTATTGTGTTGATATTTCCTTAGATTTATCACAAGGCAAATATAAAAATGATAAGATTTTGGTATTTTCTTTTTCCCCACAAGTCTTTTTCAATACTATTCCAAGGAAAACAGGAACGGTGCAACTGTTGATACAACATGTGCTTAAAAAATGAAAATGGTACTACCCCTTTTATTCTTCAGCACAGTCTGAACTGTCTGATTTATTGTCCTTACTTTAAGTAGTCTTCACAATTTTCCAGGCTTCCTGATGGACTTTCCAAAGCGCTTCTTTGAATGTTTCTGTCTTTTGAACCATTCTCTGTCAAGACAATCCCAAAATGCTTCAGTAATGTTAAGATCCAGGCTCTGGGGAGGATTTATCTCCTTGTAAGACCTGTTGCTATGAAATTCAGCAAGTTTTTCAGATATCTTAAATTTATTACGGATGTCTCGTATTGAAAACTATTATTGCGCTGTAAATGGCTTTATAGGCCTGACAATTTAAGATTTCTTTAAATTTGTTTAGGATAGACTGTACACCATGTTGAGACGTACCAAGTTTCTGGCTAATGGTGCCTTATCAATCCCCTTATCATTGGCATTGGCAACCAAAATAAATATTCAACTCGAGCAGCTATGTAAACTAAAGTTCACACTACATTCCTACAACAGCAATATTTGAAAGACTGCCTAGAAACATCAGGACTGAACTAGTTTGGAGGACCAAACAGAATGACCTCTAACTTATCATTATCATGCGTTAGTGAACATACCTTATGATTAGACACACAAAGCACAAACAGGCACAGATTTAGTCTCCAGAGACAAAGCAAACCAAGTTTTGAGTTTCCCATTTTCCATTGACACCGCTAAAGGCAGCATAATGGGCCTATTACAGACTACCTGCATCATGCTTAATTCATAGGGTGGTATTGCTGTGGTTTCTTATTCAGTTGCCTTCTCATACATGGGATAAAAAAGCAGCCACAGTTAACAGGGTAGAAAGCTCCCCCAGGTCCCCAGTGTCAGGCTTGGCAGTCCAAACCACTAGTGACCCTTCACTGTCTGCGGGATGGAGGTGAGATTCTAGGGACCAGGACAGCAGAGGAAGAAAGAGGACCCGAGTGACTCAGTCCAAATGGAGCGTCATGTGCTTATCCCTCTAAAACAGACTATTATGTGGTCCCATCATTGACACTAATGGGATGTTACAACGATTTAAAATGATTTAATGGCTCCCAGGTTGGGGACCCAAATGGCCCTCTTTATACGTCAATGCGTATTATGAATGGCAATGACAGTGTTGTGAAGTACCTCTGCTTCTTTGGCTTTCCTTTCTCTCTCGCATTTGCAAGCTGCTGCTTAGGTGGTGTGACAGGTATCACTTTGTGTGATAATAGGACAGCAGAAGCTGCGTCGAGTCTCTGGATGCTTGACGGGATCCTTCGGTCTCACCGTGCGGTATTAGTGTTTATTCAATGTTTGATCCACAGGTTTATTTTCCGTTGTGTTTTCATTCAGTCAAAAAATAAAAACAAAACATAAACCAGATTGAAAAGGAAGAAACCTTGTTTCTTATCAACATATAGAAGTCAAGCAATAAAAGAGACTATTTCAAACAATGATCTGAGTGTCAGTGCAAATGATTGTGTTGAATTTTTAAACATTTTAAACACAGAGCAAATGCTTGACTGTAAGATTAGATGGAAAGTTAAAGACACTTCAATGTAGAGATTCTTGCATGGGTAGTGTTAGAGCTTTTGGGTATGGTTATGCATCTGACTTGTTATGTGAAAATATCAAGTTGTCTAGGATCCATTATTTCTTAGTGCATTCTGATGTTCATTTATGCTTCTTAGCATACAACTAACCACTCCCAGCTACCTACTTCATATTAGTTCACTTTCTTCTACTCTGCTTTGTAGATGTCAAATTATTTAATCTCAGATGTGTTGGCTACTTCGATGAGCTTTTGTCAATTGACAAGGTTTGTGGATCAACGTAATGATAAAATATTTCAATCTGCATCAACTAGCCTGGCAACCTTTATGTGATCTATAAGCAGGATATTTTTTTTTCTATCTTGACTTTTGCAATTTGGACTTTAACTCATGACTTTAAACCTGTTTGTAATGTTTGTTTGTTTGTAATTCACTGGATAAAGCTGATGCAGCAGGACAGATATACTCTAATAAAGAGAAAATACTTTTAAAAAGTCCTCTAAAGTTTTCCCTAAAAGTTCTTTGTTCTAAAAAATGCTGGCTTAATATGCAGAAAAGCATTTTTTTTACTCTGCTGGATAACAGCTATTAGTCATCACTGATACCCAGCACTATTCAGCAATCTATGTGGCAAAGAACGAAGGTGCTGACAAAATTAATTGCTTTAATTTTCAACTTCTTTCCCCTCCTTTTTCATCCATTATGTCTGCTTTGCTATCCTCATGGACATCTTCCAATGTGGATTAAAGCTATTGATCACCAACACTAAATCAGGTGATGAGGTTAAACTAATTGCTCATTGCTTGCTTCCTAAGGAAACATCTATTCCCAAACTCATTCTCACCACAGTCATTTCTAAGGAACGCTTACAGTTGCAGGCCATATACAGAAGATCTACTCCAGCTTTCCAGAAAAGAACTATTACCCCATTGTGTGGTCGTTCTTGATGGTCCGAATAACTCAAAATCCTCGGGTTTATTCCCTGAAATCCTTTTCAACCAGCAGACTCTTCTTACGTTGTTCAAGGAGAGGAGAAAAAGAATGAAAGACTCACTTATGTATACGTGCTCGCTTATGGTGTACTTTTGGGAGAGCTTGTGTGAGTGTGTGCTTATAAACTAGTGTGTGTGAGACAGAAAGAGAGCCCAGAGGATTGACAGCTCTAGCAGTCATTACACGCTGGATTGAATGCTAGATTAGTCCAAAGTGGCTCAGGGTCAAGCGGCTGCCTGCTCCCTTTTGGCACTCAATGACTTTAATACCAGCTACTGTATTAGTCAATTACTTCAGAGACTAGGCTGCCCTCTTGTTACCCCTCCCACAGTCTTCACTCCTTGCTTTATGGGGCATCAACGTTTAGTTTTATTAGTTAGAAAAATAATGAACAAAAGAACATCAAAAGAGAGCTACTTTTAATATAACAAGTACAAAAAATGCATTTTTAAAGCTCTAAAATCACTTGAATTTTGAAATGTTTACATTGTTTTTGTTACTTTTCAGGCATTATATTTTATTCAAATTCGACACAATAATATTTGTTTCTGATTTGCACAACACAGAAAACAGAAAAATACTATAAAAGTAAGTCATGCTTCACTTTTATCCTCGGACCAACAAAACATCACGTGAGCACTTTGTCATAAGATCAAGCTCCTCTGCTCTCCACTTCTCTTTTATTCTCTCCGTCTATCAAGGCTCCACTCCTCCCATTAGCTCTGATGTTAAATTGCTCTTGTGCGATTGTGTCACCAGGCTCTGCCTTCCTTCTCTCGGGTGACTGATATGACCTTTAGGTACACCGACTGACAATTACTGTCACAGAGAAATTGAATTATTAGCTTTCTCTGCCAACGAAGCTGCTGGTAGGTGGTTGGTAGTTGAGGGTAAAATGCTGTAATTACTTAGCTAAATTGCCATATTATATTTTTTGCCATTGCTTTTTGCTTTTTTTTTTCTCTCGTGAGCGATATAAAAGCAGGGCAGGAAAGAAAAAGAAAGGTGTTTAGCTGTGACGCTTATGAAAGAATGATTGTGAATGTCCCCCATAACCTTTTTAAGGTGTTGATTGTCAATAGGAGCAATTTGACTACGTTTATGAAGGGGCCAGAAGGAAAGGTCGTCCCCTTTACTTTTTTTTTTCTCCCTTTTCTTTTTTATTTGCCTGTTTGTCAGCATGACTGTTATTTTTCATTTTCATTTCTTTCTCTTCCAAGCAGCCAACAATTGATTTGACCCAAGTGTTTCTTTTCTCTAACCCTCCTCTGTATCTCTCTCACACACACATACACACACACACAAGACTGGTCAGGCCGAACGTAATTATTTTTTCCTGTACTCCATTTCCGCGTGGGTAAATGGTTTCCTTTGCTTAGCGGCTTGTTTCACAGCCTGTCAGATCTTTCAGTTTGATTACAGTATCTGGCTGTTTAGCAGAAGCCTAAACTGTGCTTTTGTTAATTAAGTAGCATTTGAGAGGGAGTGATGGCTGCGAGGGCCTTTTGGGGGGTGGGGGGTGGGGTCACTTGGTCTCAGAAAGTGAAGGGAAGACTGTATAGTTGTGTTAAATGGGGGGAAAGAAGCATTAAGTACATGAAAGCTGGAGAAAAACAGCTTTTCACAATGCGACAAAAGCTGATACCAAAAAAAATCCTTGAGATCATTTTTAATATCATGAAAGGTCAATGTAAAAGATAATTAAAGCCCCATAAAAGCCTAAACTGATATTTTTCCACTGGGAGCATTTACTCTTCAAAATGAAAATATGTGCTCAACAATCTAAAATAATCAATCGAATCGGATGATTTGCAGGTTACCTCTGTACAACAGTGAGATGAACTGAATTGTCATTCGCTTCTGCAGACTGATTGATTCTTGCCTCTAAAATGCTGCAGTTAGACCTGCTGCAGTTCATTACTGGATTTAATGTGCCATGCTGCTCATCAGAGCCTCAGAAATGCTTCTTGTTTATTGTTTGTAAAGCATGCTTTTTCTTGAAATGTCGGGCAACAGTGAGAGCAGCGCATGAAATATGCAGTGGGCCTTTTGTTGCAATGTATTTTCTGTTATCCTCACTTTATCTAAATTCTCATTTCTTGGAAAATTAATCTGTAGTTGTTTAAAAAGGACCTAGCTAACCGAGCACAGCAGTCAGCTGACTGGACAAAAGCAGATGGATGATTAGTGCTACAGTTTTAATTGTTCACATTTTAATGGCTGCAAGAGGCTCGTGTTAACTCTGTGGTCTCTCATATAGCCTACCTTGTGCTTTCTCCGAACATATCCCTTAAATGTGATTGAAGTATGAAGCTTTTCGAACACTTAAAACACTGTTAACTCTGTTTTATACAGCTGCTGATGGTGGGTGGAGGAGCAATGTGTTTGTCTGGACCTTATGCGCGTTACCCATCAACCAAAGAAGCTCCACAAAGATAGTAATGTCCATATTGATGCTGTCACAAATGAAAATATAATTAGATATCAAACCCTGGCATTTATTCTTTGCAATACAGTTCCAGTGAAAAGTTTTGACATGTCAACCCATTACGTTTAAATGAGTAACTGTCAAAACATTTAACTGGTTCTAAATGAATCAAGGTTCCTTTATTATTGTTTACATTCTCTCACATCTCAATTAAATCTGATGATCCATTTAATTGAGACAAAGCCTTTTCATAAAGAACAAGTTTTATTATATTAAAAACATGGAAAATTTAACTTGATGAGCATATATCTGATAAGTATCTAAGTAAATGTATATAT
>JBAMHV010000025.1:10727780-10767085 GCA_037177535.1 Pseudomugil gertrudae
AAAATTGCCATGAATCCTGGCTCATAATGTGCAAGTGTTGACTGAAAAGGAAGTTCAAAGTTAAACCAGGCAAAAGATAAAAGACCAGCATGATGTTTCATCCTATCAACTTTTACAAAAACACGTTAACATGCCATGTGATAAGGAGGAAGACACTGTATGCCAAAAGAAAGAGGCACATGTGTATGATTTTTCTTGCTTAAGGTCGAGCCTGCTCAGCCGTTGTGATGAAGGGACAATTTGCATGCTCCATAAAGGACATTTATGCTCATTGCTGCATTCCAGCAGATCCCCACTGCTCCTTGTTTTAATTGTCCATGAACAATGCGTTGTTCAGCAAGATCGGACTCTGAAGAAAATGTCCTCAAATGTGTTCATTGTTACAAGAGACATATTATAAGGCCTTCATTATTGCCACTCTCATATAAAGAATATTGTTATTTGAATTTACATAATTCTCAGAGCGGCAGCAAAGCCACTTCTATAAATAGCTTTATTCAGCTTGAGTTCAGATTCAAATTGGGGGTAGAACTCATAATCTCTTACAGTGTTGCGTCTTTGTCTGTCTTTTATAGCACTCTTGTGTGTTTCTTCATCCACTCTTTGTATATTTTGCATTGGGTTTGTTATGCAAGTCATAATCACACATGTTTGATCACTTCAGTGTGCCCACCAGTCAATTGGAAGATTAACTTGTTGTTCAATTTCCAGACTAAGTTAATAACACATGTGACTTCCTACCAACTTAGTGATGATCTGAAAAAACTTGTTGTGTTGGTGCATTTGTCCCACTTTCAAGCCTTTTTTCTTTTTTTTTTAAGATCAGCCTCAAGGCATTGTGACAGTGCTTCCCTCCAGCTCAAACTCAGTCTCACAACCCAAACCCCCTCCTCAGAAACATGCTTATCCTCAGCCTGGTTTGCCCTGAAGTTTGTTTAAAGTGTTTTAGAAGCTCTAGCTGCTTCTGCTTGGCCAGCCCATTTGTGCCTGAAGACACACATTTGATCAATGTACCAACACGAACAAAGGCAAGACTTTCTGCAGCGCATGACCAACTCTAACCTGACTACTTGGGGTGTAATAATTCTGTTTCGTGGGGTTTTGTAGTACAGAGGTTATGCACAATGCCTGAAGAGCATCACTGTATTTGCCTTCACAAGAAATTCCATTTACAAGCATTAATGTTGGTACAGGCATTTGGAAAGAAAGGATGTGATATATTAGTTGTGGGTTGATCCCAAAAGAAGGATAAAATGTATTTAAAATGAACCCTTGTTAATCCCAACGTTGTTGCTGTGTGGCCCTGAGCGGTGAACAGTCCCCCTGTTATTCAGTACTCTGTAAAGTTTATGTGGTTTCAGAGTTATTTCCCTGCTCAGCCTTCTGCTCTTACGGCCGGTCCATGCTGCTGGTTGCTCAAGTATCCATAAACCAAATTCTCTCAAACTCTCACCTCTCGTCTCTCATAGTATTAATAATACAAAGGCATCCAGAAAGCAGGAGCTGAGCTTGTGGTAAAAACACTGCTAGTCCAGGATATTTCCAAGGTCACCACAGTGCTGAACTGTTATTCTCCCTGCACACGGTGTGAAGCGAACCACCGGTCATTCCAGCAGAACGAGGCTGAGGGCCAAGACCGAAGAGCTTACTTCTCCACTTTTTTTTCCTTTAAATATGCAACGAGCAAGCCACCAGAGACCTCTGTGGGTTGTGCAGCACATAACCTTTCTATGCAACGGCAATGTCATCTGCATTCTTTGTTGTGTTAAGAAGAGTTAAATGACCATTTGGGATGGGTACGGTCTGACCTTTAACCCATGAGGATAATGAGCGAGATGAGGAGAGGCAGGTATAATAGACTGTTGAGGTTGATGGTATCACAGCAAGGAGCAGGCAGCCTGCTCACGCTTGTGCTTTCTCCCTTTTTCTACTTTGTATAGACGATACAGACACAGAGGAGCAATTATGGAGAGAAACAGACTTTCATTTCCATCTGACAATAGAGTAAAAGGACTTGGCCTCTTTGCTTAGCCATGCAGATGGCAAGAGAGTTACGCAAAGCTGCAGAGGGTGACAAAGGCCAACAGCAACCAGCATCTTCCCTCAGACTAATAGTCCTCCCAGGTTTTAGAAATATGGAAGATGAATTTCATGATGTTTCTATTATTCATTAATTCCTGGATGGAAGTGGAGAAAGAGAATGAGGAAGAGGCAGGCAGGCGTCTGTGATTATTGATTACGATGCTGAAAATATAATGAACTGGATACAAGGATGTATGAGTTTCCTCGTACATTTGGTGGCTTCCTGACTGTCACACCATCATGTCTCTGTCTCCGAAAGGGCACAGTTGTTGTACCTGTGCTGATGTGTCAAGATGTCGTTTTGTGGAGGGAATACATCCTTTCTTTTCCCCTCCCAGTTTTAAACAATCACATGCCGAGGAATTCATTTGTCTTGGTTTGGCTTTGTCTCTGAGGTGACACGCAAGCAGGAGCTCCTTTTGTTGCTGGAAATTGATGCAGCTAACGGTGTAATAAAAACGTCTAAAACTTGCAACTCTGTTTGAGGAAAAGCTCCTTTTGTTCCCAGAGAAGCTCTTGGACAGAGGAGATAACTGCAGGCTGTTTTGGTAGCAAGATTAATATGTTGGGCAGTTAGACCCAAGCCCACCCCACACACTCTGTATCTCTGGTGTCACCATCAAAGCTTTGTCTTTGTTCGCTGTTGCTGAATTCACCCCAACATTTCCCTCCAAACGGTAAACAGAGCAGCACATCGACAAATGGCACATTTATCTTGCTGCTTTGGTGACGAACGGTATTGCCGCCATCAGGTTTGAAATACCCCACCGAGACAGCGTAAGTTCACTCAATCATTAAAGTTGGCTTATCAGCAGAGCAGGATGATGAGTATCTCATGCAGACTTAGCGATTGCACATAATTGCTTTCCTTGGAAGGGCTGAAAAACAATAGACGACAGGAATTTAAAATCAGATGTGTTGTCTTTCTTTTTAGGCAAGAGATGCTTTTCGAATAATTTCTTACACTCATTTATTTATTTTTTACTTTTCACATGCTTCACATTTCATGACAAACAGTAATGTGACACGGCTGGATTACTGAACTGTGTCTGAGGACTAATGAGAGAAATTTCCCTGGAGAATCTTTATCTATTGCTGCTTCAGGAGCACCTTGGGAACTCACTTTCCTGTCTGTCACCTTTATACATGCTCACAACCTGGGTCCACCACTACTCCCTTCGCCGATATACCCCTCTGCCCCTGTGCTGTCGTGCCCGTCAGCCCTTCTCCACTCCTCTCCTCCTCCTCCCTCGTCACTCATTGACACCCCTGTGTCCTCTAACACTATCATGTAGCACAGCCATTTCACTTTTGCACCTTGCAATTAAAACCAGAGGAGAGGTGGAGTGAAAAGAATACTCTTATATTTTCAACCCCCCCATCCCTCCACTCTTCTTCCTCTAGCAGTCTTCCTTCCTATCACAACCTTTTTTTTTCTTTCATATGTGCAATACACATACAGGTTAGGAATTCATAGTTTACTAGAATGGCAGGCATGGAGTTAATTAACAAGGAAAATCTCACCAAAGTTTTCAGTTCAAGTTGATAATTTTAAGTTTTATCTTTCTCTTTTTGTCTGTGTTTGCTGCTACAAAGGCAGGTAGAGTAAAAAGTGTGATTTTCTTTTGGTAGGGTCTGTTTTGCTGGACGGACTGAACTCTGGTAGATTCTGCATGTTTGTTGTTGCTGTATTTGAGGGCACTGAATTTTGCACATATATAATACACATAAGGTTGCACACATCACACAAAAATGTCACAAATAAACACACAACAAAGAGAATTGCGGCCACTTAGGAGTCAAACTCTTCGGTCATTTGTTGATGTTATATTGACCTCTGCAGGATTCCCTCCCAAAGTCTCTTGTGAGTTTGTATGTGCATACATAAACTGACTTATTGAAGTTGTGCATTTTTCTGCACAGCAATATAGCTGGTGACTCTTAATATCACAAGCAATTCTTTTCAAGGATACGTTTAGTGACATTCTTCAATTAAAAACTAATAAATAAGCTTCATTCATGGACATACTTGCACATATAGGTGTACTATTCTGTCACAACTAATACTCATAAAATGTGCCAAATGAATTTCATAACTAATACAGTATATCATTATATTCTCTATTTTTGGTGTATTTGCAAAAAACAGCTGCAGTAGTGAAGGTGATACTGTTTTTAACTGTTTTAAGGTTATGCTGACATGGCACATTGTGTTCCTGGTCACACTTGCAACAGCTGATTATCACAAATGTACTTTTTAATCAGTTTGCAGATGGGTTTGTCTACATGACAGCTTTTAATGGTACATTACAAAGTCTCGTAACTTTGCATGTCAGGAGTCAAGTTTCAGAAATAGGTTTGAACCAAGCCGTAGTTTAAGGGGACTGGATTAAGGGCTCAACAGTTTTATGGCTGCTTCCATGTGTTGCTCTTACATTCGTTTTTAATTGTGAAGCCCATATGAAGCCTTTGTGTCTGCTGAATGCATGTGGGATCTCCTCTATACCTGCAATCAGAAGAAAACCAAAATAAATGAAGTTTTAAATAAAATTAAAGAGAATTTGCAAAAATAAAAGAATTTTCCCACATTTCTACCTATTACTTTTATAGGACCTCAAAGGTGTATTTTACAGGATAAATGGTGCAAATTATTCAAACTAAACAAAAGGGCAGGTTCAACTAGATGACATTATTTAATAGGCATCAATTACAATTCAAATGAACAAAAGTGAACTTGAATGAGTTAATATAACAAGAAGCCTGTTGACTAGAAGCGTAGTAGACAATAGAAACTTTGGGTAAAAGTAAAACTAAAGTACTATGCAAAGATCCTAACCTACCTCAATGTAAAGCACTTTGAGCTGTCCTGTACATGAAAGGTGCTATATAAATAAACTTGCCTTACCTTACCTCTCTTTTTTTTAAATTGGTTTTCCATGGAGTCTGATTTTCCCATAATCCTTTAAAGTAGCGCAGAGTGATACTTCTCCAGGCTCTCTCATTTATCAAACATTTTTTAGTCCAGTACCTGATCATTTTTACTGGAGTGTCTTTTTTTGTACTATTGAACCACTTACTAAGTGAACTGAAAATCAGAGGCAATAAGTCTTTCAAAGTGACGACGACTTCCCAGATTCACCTAAACATACTGTTACCTGAACAGTTTAGCTTTGGTAAAGAAAAGTTAAGAAGAGAAGCTAAGAATGTACTTTAGGATGTTTATAGAAGGTATGTTTATTTTTAAAGCACAGTTAAAATGAGTGCCAAAGTGCTAATAGTCAATGAAAAAATATTTAGGAAATAAGAAATTAAGAAAAAAATGTCTTATAAGAGGCTTAAATAGATAAGATATTTATACCTACTTGTGACATACAGCCTTTTTAAAATTGTGCAAATTCTTGTGTTTACTTGATTTGGTACTCTTGATTTCCACCTATATTTGTACAATGAAATTACTCATTGCACTTATTTCCCATTTTCTTGTGAATATATTAAGAAGTGGGGGGTCTTGAGATTTCTATACAGTATTGTGTGGAGCAAAAGTTGTGCTAACAAGTTGCCCTAAAAGGTTTTGTTTTTCTATTCATGTCTTTATTCACCCACTGAAATTGTTTCCATTCCAGTCAGATCCAGTAAGTGTCTTCACAGAAAACTGAGGATGATCATAGAAAGATTACAAAGAAAACTGGTTTTCTGGTTGGTTCAATCTCATCACAAGGTTCATAGTTTGCAGTGAACATAGTTTCCTTATTTATTTCCCCAAAACTATAAGCATATATATGCTTTTGGGCATAAGTCTATAATACATGAAAATGTGTTGTGTATGTTTCCCTGTCCATTTTTCATATGTCAATCATTCCAATGGCTGTTGATTTGACCATGCATGCTTATAGGGATAGGCTAGCAGAGTAAAGACACAGAATAAGGTGAAGATTAGAAAAAAATATATCACATGTAATATCGTAACTCTTTCATCTTGTAGATTTTTGGATTAGATTTTTTAAAAAGCTTCTCTTAACTGATACCCATCTTATAACCAGTATATCAGATGCAAAACCGTTCAAGTTGAGCTGGTCTTCCTACATGACTTTGACCAATTTTTTAAATAACATGAGAGCATTTGTGTTTTTCTTACCGAGTTTAATGATTATCAGTTAAAATTTCCTTGAGTTTAGTTAAAAATAGATGGAGTGTATATTTTTGTTTTCATTTAACTATTTCCAATTGAACTATTTCCTTCTAATCAAAAATCTTTTACAGATGGATTTGAAATTTCCAGACACCTTTATATGTTGAAACAAACTAAAGATGAAAGAAATAAGAAGATAAAAATGCCCGAGAGAATAAATATGTTGTAATTCTTGGAATAATGAGGGATCCTACTTGATATTCAGATGAAGATCAAGCTTTTTAAGGCTGACCACATGTGGAAATCATTCTCTGCTCCTTGAGCCAAATATTGTATGATGTAATTAGGACATCACAGATAATGTGGATAACCCAGGAAATTGCTTTGCTTCTGTGGCTGTTTTCTTGCCAGATGCCAAATGAAACGCCATCTGTGCTGTCATACATGTTAGATTGTCTGTGATGTGTTTGGATGGTGGAAACTGCTCAACAAACACAGCAAAACTGTCCTGTGTGATGTAAAACACACACACACAAACAAAAGGGCCACATGGAAAAGCATCCTCACACGTGGAGTCAGAGATCACCGCTCTGTAAACAACGGTTCCTGATTAGTGTGACATTACTGTTCAATTTTTCATTTGTTTCAAATTGGAAATCTCAGGGTCTTGTGTTTTTGTCCCTCCCTTCTTGTATGCTGCAGTTCCTTGATATTAAACATGGATTAGTGATGTCTAATCTCTTGCTGGCCAGGCAAGAGGGAGTGCAGGGGATGTGTGTGTGTGTGGTGGGGGGTTGGCACTGCTCTTTTTCTTGTAGAGGCCATTGATTTTCAGGCTACTTACGCCTTGTTTGTATGTACAGACACACTGGAGTGTAAGCTTGTTAAATGTGAAGTGCTTCACCTGTCACCCACAGGTTCATGGCTCATCTTCCTGGGGCTTATCAGCACTTCAACTCACACACAGAAAAAGGATCTGGGAATTTTGCAAATGAGGTTTTAACATTGTGTTTGCCATTGCATCCACTGACGATGCAGATTTTATCAAGGCTCCATCTGTCTGTGACATCGGGCACAGTAAGTAGGGTGATCATATAGCTGGTATTCAACTTCAGGCCCTGTGATAACATAACAGCAGCTTTATTTTCAGATTAATGTGTCAAGATTATGTGTGGATAGTGCCTGGCTTAACATTTGATCTTATCCTCTTTGAACCATCCAAGAACAATAAGTCAGAATTGCTTCTGTAGATTAAAATTCACATTGAGTTATATCAGTCATATGATTACTCCCCATAATTCATAAGGGCACTTTTCATCTCATCCATAGTAAATCTACTCCAGTTTGATTTGAGCCCCTAACCACTCAGATGGGAAGACAATTTTTGACTATTTTTCTAAGCCCCTCAGAAAATAAAAAGTTTGACTTATTAGAGCTAAAGCTTTCTATCTGGCCTTGGTGTTCAGTATTGAAGGGTAACCCAGGTGATTACATTCTGCGGTCTACCTCAGCTTATTATGCCAAAACATCACTGGCCCCTTCTCCAAATATATCATAAATAATTATTACAGAGTGCATGTTCAGTGCTCTGGGCTATGGATATAACTTGTTTAGTTTCACACAGCCCAATCAATATAACTCTGTCATCTAAAATTTATGAGAACACCAGCTTGTACTCTCTCTTATTTATTTATTTATCTATTTATTTATTTCATTTGGCTGCTTGCTGACAGCTTCTTATTCTTAACTAATCGAGAGGATCCATATGTGTTTGTGTGTGTGAATTTGGAAAACAAGACATGCAATATCTTTGTATGAATTCAGTCAAGTGTGTGAGCACTCAGCTCTGTAGGTGTATGTTTGCATGCACGCACTCTCAAACTCAGTCCAGTGGGCAGCACCACCCAAGGGATCCAGAAATTATAGATTGAGGACAGGAGTCATGCGATGACTGACAGCTGCATGCCGTTTGAGGTGATTAGGTGCACAAGGCCCAAAGAAAACAGACATGATGGAAATTTCAACATCCCTGCTCTAATTTCCGCTGCTGGTAATTATGATACATGATGATCAGTAGACATCATTGGCCACACAGTCTGCTGTGCTCAATCTTTTTGCTATAGCTGTCTCTCAGGTCCTGAGCAAGCCCATTCTCCCACACACACAGCAACACACTCAATTCCATAGACTAGCAGCGTTAAAAAGCAGTGGGGCGTCATAAAGCAGAAATGTAAGTATGGAAAACATCTGTGGTTGCACTTAGTTTGTTCTTCAGTGGATAAATTGTGTTGGGGGCATGGGGGATTGGAAAGTATGACTTTGTCCAAGTGCAACAAAATCAACCTACCAGTGCCTTGATAATTACAGAAGATCAGTCACATTATCTTGATTATTGATGTGTACACAGCAGCAAAGTAAAGTTTCCAGTCTAAAAGCTATGCTAACTGATGCTACACAGTTGCTGGCTTTACTCAGGCTGCCATTATACCCACATTTTAGCTAAATCAATGTGTGTTGCGAGCTTTTTTGTGCTTCAGTGTACTTGTACTGAATGTTAAACAAATGTTTAATGGATACTATTGTGTTCTGACTTTACAATGTCAAGAAGCAAAGCTTTCTTGATGGAGCTTGACTATGTCACATGTATGTGAGCATCTCTTCTACATGGTTTGTCACAAGGTGCACTTGAGCTGGATGGTTGTTGAGCTCCTTTACCTACAACTGGGCAGGGTTACTGGGACAGCTTCATACCTGAAGACCTATCTACTTAGGGGCTAAACTTATTGACTTACAGGTAAAAGAATAAAATGGGTCCCTGCCCTGTTATTCCATGTTTAAGATTATCTTTCATGCATCTTTAAATATTCACCACTTACCCCAATCTGCTACTTCCAGTGAAAATGATTAGAAGTCAGAGAAACTTCAATGTTCAATTTAAAGTTTTAAAAATATTATGATTTAAATACTGAGCTTTACATCCAAGCTTGAACATGAACACTAATGTGTAGAGTCAGTCACGTGTTCTTGTTGCTGCATGTAATGCACCTACTGTGCAGAACAAAGCAAATGAAATTCCACATTTTCTTTGTACAAAAGCCATGTTTGGCTGAAAAGTAAATATAGGAATGCACTCATATTTGCTTCTCCTACATGATGCTTTGGCTCCAAGTTTTGTTTAACCTTCTGCTTTTGCCTCTGTTTGTTTTAGACTTAGATTCTCTTACTCTAGTGCAACACCAAGTAGATCTTTAAGGTCACACATATAACTGTTTCTAATGATTTTTGCTTAATGCACAAATAATGTGCCTGTTTTGTTGTTTTGTGCATGTTAAAAAGTTTGCAACGTAACAAATCCCCAAACTTTGACTCTTCCGTCTTACATTTTCAAAGCTCAGGAAACAAAAATGTGATTATTACTTTAACCTCATCATTACTAATTGTATTGTGTCAAATGCTAAAAGATACTACGACTAGAAATGAACTTCTCCTTTGGGTTTCTGATTGTTAAATGTTGGGATGCAGACCAAAACATTTGGATTGCTAGCTGACCTCCACTGTTTCAGTAATAACATAAATAGCAGCTTTTAGTCAAATTTGCCACCACATTTATATATTTCAAATATCTATCTAATGTGTGTTATGTATCCTGTAACTTACATAATTATGTAATTGCAGCTATTCTGATGGATACATTGATTAGATCGTTTTTAAAACTCAAACCAAGACTAATTTCAGCCTTTTTTTGAGACAAACATGGTAAAACGACGATAAACTATTGACTCATTTTGATTTCACACAGGTCTAACTTTTGTTTAAGAGAAATAAATTAAACATTGTTTGAATCTTTTCTATTAATATTTGAATTATATTATTTCATGTGTTTATTATGTTTGCAGTGTGTATAGTGTTGCAAACTTCTAACAAAAGGTGAGTGAACTGTCTTGCCCTCTGACATTTCTATTCAATCATCTTATTTAACCAGAGCAGACAGGCCACTTGGGACTCAGACAAGAGCTAAAACCTATAATGGAGAATCTTAAATTGCTATTTTAGCTTATTTCTTCTCACTGTTGTGTTTAAAATTAAATATCTTTCACTAATAAACAGAAACACACTCACTGAAGCCCAAACCACAATGAAAATGTTCTGACATAGCTTATAGTATTCTTCCCAATAGTCTTTCTCAACCTCTGTCTTCTAATCCAACAAAATCTGCACGTCCCGCTCTATCCCTCCCCATGTCAGGTGCGTTTAGCATGGCTTTGAACGCCATCCAGCCATATTTTATTGAACACTTTGTTGGTTGATGTTGGAGTCCTCCACAATGCCTGGTGATGGGCTCATGTATTAGAGATGTGAGCTTTGGACCAGGGCTGGAGAAGGATAAAAAATAAAGTATAAAAAAATAAGAAGGGGGAGATGGGGGCACTTCTGTTTTGGTGTGTTGGACTGTGTAGAAGTTGTTTTTTTTTTTTTACTTAGCATTGAGTATTAGTCCATGCTTGTTGCAAAGATGAAGCCCATGAGAGCTTTCAGATTCTCAAGGGTACAACAAAACCACAAGGGCTCTTATGTATCTGACAGCTGCACATTGACTTGTTTTCTTTTGCAGGCATATTTATAATATTGTTTTTCAAGGTAATCCTTGAATCTATACTCAGTTTGACAGTGTGAAGCATTTTACACCCACGGACTGAGAGTCTAACAGCTGGTTTTATTCTCAACTTCTCGTTTCCAAACTGTTGCTTTACCTCATTATGTTTCATTCCAGCATAAGAACTGCTGCTAACATTATAAATCATCTGTTTGACCTTTTGCTTTCAACTGAAAGACACGTTTGAATAAACTGTGTATGGAAAAAGGCATATTTGCATATTTAATGTTGAGCCCAGTTGCCCTTCATATACACAAAGTGAGAAAATACTGATTAATCCCCCATCGGGGTGAGTGTAAAACATATATCTGCAACCTCCTGATTGTTACGTGTCGCAATCAGAAAATTAGACACTGAGATGTGTCAGGCCTTAAATTAGCACTCCATATTTTAGTGCCATTTTCTACAGTGCCACTCTGCAAAGACTTCCATAGACAAGAGGCATCTCACTTGTTGTCAGACAACCTCCTGTCACCTCTGCATCACCTTTCACGCATTTGCATAGAGGTTTGGATTCTTACGCGAGTTATTTTCACAGGTTTTTAACGGTTTGTAGTTACAGATTTATTTTGTAATTGAAAAAAATCTCAAAAGCAAACTAATGTAAATCCTTTTCTGATATCTCAGCTTTTATTGATGATTTGTCTGAGTTTGCTCTAATTGCTGTTGCACCCCTAACCTGCAACCCTGCAGCCAACACAAATCATTTATAGCGAACAATTACCATCTATCCTAGGGGAGAAAAGAAATGTGGGTTTATTTAAAGGAAAGCTTCACATGATGTCTCCTCTCCACATCACCTCACAGATGTATTTGAATCGAAACAGTTTGTGCTGATTCCTTCATTTACTTTTGAACGCCCCCATTTAGTATGGGCAGCTATAATCTGGCTTTCTGTAGACTAAACATGAAATTAAAAAGCAATCTGGTTCGCCCATATGTTTTAGAGGAATCTGGGAGAAAGAGAAAAAGAAGAATTCACATCAGCTACTTTTACAGATAACAGTGCCACGTCTCGCCAAGTGAAAAGACGGATAAAAAAATGAATCTTTTTTTTCTTTTCCTCTTTTCGCCTTTGCATATGTTAAAGTAGCTTGATTAACGGCCGGCTCGACTGAAAGCTAATTATTTTATTGAGTTGTGGAACGAGGCGGGATCCCACCCTGGGGATTTGGCTTTGGCTTTGGCTGCAAAATAGAAAAGGCACCCGCATGTGATGTGTGATTCCTCCCTCCTCCCGGTGCCCATCCTGCATGGTGACAGCAGGATGAGCCCCAGGTATGGGTGGTCTCATCTCTCGTCCATCAATAAGGAGCTTACTAGCAGTACTGGAAATGGGAGGGAATACAATACCGTTGCAATTTGATTTTAAGCCCCACGGGTCAATCTCCTGAACCCACTTTTCAGGTACTGCCTTTTATTATTATTTCCCCCCATCCTTGAAGTCTGTCTCTATTGCCCTCGTTCGCTTTCATTTTTTCTTATTATCTTTATCACTTTGTCTCCATCCACTTTACCTCTGTGCTCAACTGCTGTTCAGGGTGAGATTTTGTTCATTTTAGAGCTCTGTGTCCCAGAAAGTTTTGGGTTTGTGTTTAAATAATCATTTTTAGACTTTAAGTGTCATATGTTTTGTTTAGTATTACATTCTGTTACAAGTTATCATCTATCATTAATTTTTATTCTGTTTTAGTTAGACTGAAATTTGTCATATGGCCATTTAAAATAATGTACTGCACATATGGCACTTTAATATTTAAATGTAACAAAAAAACTTAATAACAGGCAACATTGGATGATAGAGCATGCAGTCCAATTGGAACATACAAAAACGTAATCCAGACCAAAAACGGAACCTTATATTTAGAACTGAGTCTTATAAATTATTACTTCATATTTAATAATCAGAAATGGACAGAAATTCTGCATAGCTGTATTATTACCAAATATATATGATCCGCTCACCAATGCGGGACAGCAGGTCATCGAACTGGGCACGGGACAGACTGAAGTACCGCTGGAAGCGACCGTCATCCAGGCGCAGCTCCTGGAGCAAATGATGAATCATCACTACGTCACAGGAGCGTAGTCGCTGATTTGTGGACGCTCAGCGTCTGGACGCCAAAAGTTCAGATTTTCCACCTCTGGCGTCGACGCCGGGTGGCACGTCCAGGCGGCGGACGCAGCTTTGAGCGACCTCGCCGCAAAGACGGGCGAAAATGGACGCGTGAATTTGCGTTTTGCGCCACGCTGGACGCAAATTCGCTGGACGCCTCTAAACGCGGGTTTACATTGACTTAACATGTAAATCAGACGTCTGGACGCCAAAACGCTTGACCGGTGTGAACGCAGCTTTAGGATCTAAAAAAGATCATTCAAGCAAATTTGTGATATTCTTAGTGGAAGAAAAAAAAACTGGAACTGATGACTGCACCGAGGCCTGTAGGGCAGTTTATCTTCCATCTGTTGATACATGTGTTATGAAAGGAAGCAAAACAGGAGGATGTATGGCACATTTGTGACAAGCTTATTTGTTTAATTGAATGTTGATGCTTCCAGCTAGATTATTTTCCACTAATGCAGCTTTGTTGGAGATAACTGCAAGACTTCTTAGTCAAAAAGTCAATATCGCCATGAAATTATCTTGTGCATGATTATCATGTTCAGTAAATCTCCATGAAAATGTCTGTAGTATACAATAATGTGTTGTGTGTGTCAGTGTTGCATCTGTGTCACTGTATCAGTAGGTCTGTCTGACTTACTGACCTCATAACTCTGTCAACAGGATGCCGCCCCTGGGCTGTTAGGGCTCACTGAGGGTGGGGGGAATCTTTATTCACCATTCTGAATCAAAGGCAAGGTGAACAACAAATTGGCTCCTTCATGTCTTCCTCTCCAAGTGCTAAGGTTATGCTTTAATTGTGGCACCTTGGTCGCAAAGCAGCAGAGTTATGGACAAAATAGCGACGCTCATGTCAGTGGACGTGTTGTGAATAGTTCACATAATACCAGTGTATACACAGTGGACACGGAGCCAGCCACCTTTGCTCCACTCCCCTGTTCTCGCTGAATAAGAATCTGACATAAATTCTGCACATATAAAATTAGTAAATGCCACTGTAGCCGTAGTTAAATATCACACAAACCCCCGGGGAGGGGGGAAGGGTGGGGAGAGATGCCGGCAAGTTACCTTGGCCTATTTTTATGGAAGGGAGGATAGCCAGGGGTAGGGGAGGGGAGTGTGACTAGAAAAAGGAGATAGTTGGAAGTTTGAGAGAATGAAACAAGGAGAGGCAACAGCTGTACACCATAAGAGGAGGTGAGGAAGGAGTCATAGGCAACAGAACATTGCTTTCAGATATGGAGCTGTCCTCCTTCTTTTCTTCACATTGAAGCTATCAAATAAAACAGTATCTCGCAAAAACTTCTTTCTTCATTCTCTCGTTTGCCTTCATTAGAGGTTAAGTGAAGTTAAATCTTTTCCTCTAATAAATGTCTTTGAAGTGAGGAAAACGTGTGGAGTGGGGCCAGGGGTTGTTCACATTGGCTATTTAGTAAATTAGCTCAGCAGAAGCATCACTGATCATGGCTGGCACTCTGCACAGGGTGAAATCGGAACTGTCCTTATGCAACTATGATGTTAAACCAGTTTAGTTTAGATGTTTAGTTTTCCTTCCTTTGTGCTGTTTATGATATAATATGGCAATATTAGAGAGTTCTTTGAGGTATGGGGACTTTTGCTGGACCAGTTTAAGCTTTTACCCATCACTTGATCCTTGCATTGTTTCATTCTTATACTGGCCTGTTGCTTCCACCACTCAAGCCTGGCAAAGTGCCAGCTCCAAAGCAGGAATGCCCCCTCTTCTCGTTAATTCACCAACAGATTGCCAAGTTCACAGATGGGCTGGGGGTGTTTACAGCAGTTAAGTGACAAACTGACAGCCATTAAAGCCTTTATGTAGCACAGCATCACAAAGCAAAGACTTGACTGCCTTCATTTTGTCTGGCACACACAGCGGCACAACAGCCAGTGTTGCGCGTGCTATTGGCATTATGTCTTAATTGGAAGTCCTGGGCTCCTGCCAACACCAGCAGCCAAGATGCAACAGGTCTGCGACGCAGAGCCCTGGCAGCATACAAATATGTGCAGACAAATTCATTCAACAAGTGTCATTTCTATTATGACTGCTGTATTCCAAGTGTAAATGCTTCATATCAACATAGCTTTGATAGAGATGCATTATCAGTTTAACAGAAAAAGAAATTGGATCTTGTTTTCCAATAAATCAACCTCTCATTCTAATCTCTCCCCTCATTAATGGAGCAAAAAGAGCAATTTATTGTATAAACTGTTATTACTATTGCAGACTGCCTGGTACAACACAGCTCAATGTGGTAGTGATTTGCTAAATAAATGTTATTGCACTCACATGCATCAACACCACAGATTTTTAGGGCCGTTGTTGGATATTTTGGAGGGAGGGAGGAGCCAGATTCTTTCTCTGAATGGATCGTGTTAAATTACTCCAAATCGTTTAGTGTCTGACATAGAAAATGGAATTTCTTCCCCATATGGAACCATTTATGTAATGTTTTCCATGTTGACATACAGAATCTATAACAAATGATAATTACTTTCAGGTGCAGGACAAATCTGGTGTGGTGTTGGTCAATGGCTTGATGGTTTCAGCTTGAGTTACATGTCCACTTCTTATGTTGTTTCCTGCCCTCTACCTATTAACATTTTTTTACTATTTTGTTTATTTTCAACTGAGTAAACTGGGACAAAGATTTCAAACAACCATCAGGTGAATACAAGACTGAAAGTAGCTCAGCAAGTTTAAATAAGGCTTGCTAAAGACCAATATGCTGTTGATGTTTTAAAAATGACAAGAAATAAACCATTTCATGAATGCTCAGTAAACTAAGCACGTACGACTGTCAAGCTTGCTCCTTAGTGTCATTGTATTGATTTTTTTTCTTGATAATCAGCAAAACAACACATGCAATTGAGCCTTAATTAAACCATTGAATAACACATTCATATTATAACAATGGTGGTGTGATGGCTGTCTATACATTTATGTGACTGAACAGCTGTTCTTGTGATAATTGCAAATTTCTATGCTTATGAATAGTCACATAAGGATCCATACCAGTGTGACAGCTCCTTCATCTTTGATGTCACCTCGAGGTGAGATAAACAGGAGGTCCTAGCAGCATCCTTTGTGAATGTCAGAAATAATTAATGATACAATAGCTAAGAAAGAAACAAAACTTCAAAAAGAGTTGAGGAGATTAAGGTAACTTCTAATGCAAGTAACATATCCTCCTGGATAGGTGATACATTGTCACTGACTGCCATAAAGTTTTGGTCAAGGCAGGGGAAAATTGCATTACGGGGTAAACGAGTGAGCTTTTTAGAGGGCCCAATTTGTCATCTCCAATAAAGGCCATTGTTGCTCAACAGTCTGGGCTCATTGCCCACTGGTTGTTTAGAGCCAAACTGATGTAATGGATGTAATGTCTGACAGCTGTCGGGCCCTACATGAATTGAGTCAATTTCTACATGTCATGCCAAGTTTCTCAACATCAATATGTATGAGGTGAGCAGAGAGGCCAACGGGGCAGAGGAGAGACTGCTTTACAACAAATGGATGAGTGCCTGTTGTGGTAACAAGAGGCCCCATCTGGTACAGCTTTTGCTTCCCAAGGCTCCATGTGCAGACAGAGAAGAGGTGGGTGAAAGGGAGGTGGTAGTAGTGTATGAGGTCAAGAAGGTTATGTGGCTGCGGAAGGTACACCCCAAGCTCTGTAGACATTTGGGTGAAAGAGTGTCTAGGTCAAGATGGTTAGCTTTGAGGACTAACTCAGGAACCTTTTAGTGTGGTGTTGTGATGGAGATGGGAGGCTTTTACTTTAGCTGTGTTTTATGTTCATACACAATGGGTTTTTGGACTACAGTCGGAATTGAGTGGCATCATGTTCAAAAATTCAAATGCAATTTGCATGTTTCAAGGGGTTGTTGCTTGTTTCATTTAAAAAAGAACAAAGGGGCACCTCCTGGTAGTAGGCAGGCTTTACACAAACTGGACCCATTTTAATTGGACTGAACCTAGTGTAGGCTGCACGGTGGCGCAGTTGGTTAGCACTGTGGCCTCACAACAAGAAGGTTGCCGGTTCGAGCCTTGGTTTGGGTGGGAGGTCAAACCGAGAATCTTTCTGTGAGGAGTTTGCATGTTCTCCCCGTGTTGGTTGGGTTCTCTCCGGGTACTCCGGCTTCCTCCCACAGTCCAAAGACATGCACCTTGGGGATAGGCTGATTGGAGACTACATTGCCCGTAGGAGTGAGTGTGAGTGTGCGTGGTTGTTTGTCTCTATGTGTTGGCAATGTGATGGACTGGCGACCTGTCCAGGGTGTACCCCGCCTCTCGCCCGTTGATAGCTGGGATTGGCTCCAGCCCCTTTTTTGATAGTTGCTTATGGACAGGACCATTCAATCCCCTCCAAACTAACTTTTGAAATGGCTTTTACATTGGGACACAGTGATTACGTTTTATTTGTATGTTACTAAATTTCACTCAAAAAATGACGCAAACTAAAAGCTTTAGAATACAGAAACTTGAGTACTATGTATCATACTTGATGTATCATATTTTGTATGATACATCTGCTTACCTAGACTCTCCTGGGGTTTGAAACCATGGTAAGATTAGCTATAGCTCTTTGCTCTCAGATTTCATTGGGTTTGTTATCTTGGGGAGTTTGGAGGGTGAGTGAAACCTCAGGCTTGAGTCCATCCGCAGCTTCTGCAAAGCTCACAGCTGTCCTACTGGAAAAGAGATGTTGCAACGTGCATTTAAATTGCTATGCTGAAATGTTCAGGAAGGTGGCAAGTGTCAAAGTTACATCCTCGTGGATACAAGGTTATTGTGTTTCAACAAGATAAGCAAAATATTCCTCTACTTACCGTCAGTGACTTCAACACTGTGGCTGATTGGATGGCCTGTAGATGGTATGGAGTTGCAACATTTAGTTAATTCATTGCATTGCTAATTAGTATGGATTGGAAAAATACAGTATTTAATGTGCTCAGTTTTTTAGAATATTAGGTGTTGTCAGTTTGAAATGGACAGATTGCATCTTCATCTTCCAGGATCATCTCCAGTTGTGCTGTTAGAGGGTTGCATTGCTGCAGAATTATAAAACCTCATATTCTCCATGATACCTTTCATGGCCTCTGGTGTGAGGTGTGTGTGTAACCTTTGGGATTTTAGTGGATTTTGCTTTTCTGTCACCGATTATCCGGCTATAAGTGGTGTCTGTTTGTTTGATTTCCTCTATTGACCAAAGGCAATCCTCAATCAAACATGGTTCATTGATGAAACAACACAACCTCCAGGTCTTTGGATAAACACGACAACATGATGTCATTTTTGAGGGGCAGTGACAACACTGTGGTAGGAAAATCTAAGCACCACCAATGAAAGCACCGCTGTGGTTTCCCTCAAGAGACATTTGGAGAAATGCTCTTCGACAGCATGAGCAAAGATGTGATTAGATGCCGTATTTCTGAGGTGGCCATCTTTTACATACAATATTTATCCAATTGATTTCCTTTGATTAAAATCTAAGCAGTCAACACTGGATTGGCTCTGAAAATCACATTTCCCCTCTCTTGTGAGGGATATGTGGCATACAGATTAATATTTAAAAGTCTTGTAATTAATTTATGACAAGCAGTGCTTGTTATCAAGAGAAAGGAGCATTTTATTAAGGCCTATTAAGACAAAGAAAAAATTAAAAAGCAATGTATTGATATTTTCATTTATCTGTTTGTCAGTCAGGGTTTTAAAACCGTCAACAAGGGAGTCAGAGATTGAAGTTAAAAAAAGGAGCTAAATAGAATATCACAGATTCCACCACATCTTCCTTCCTCTGTGTCAGGAGAACAGATTTAAATATCTATTATTTACACAAACATCTTGTTAGCTAAAGAGTTAGCAGTTTGTTTACTAAATATGTGTCTTGAGTAGGAGAAAACAGCACAGTTGCATAATTCATGGATCCAGGAGTTGTTTGTTCACGTAACTGCTGCAGTGCAAAATGTTGTGGTGTCACGCACATTCCTGTGCATTAAAAATAGACAAGAGCTACACAGGAAAATCTCCTGCTTTCCAGTCACTTATTCAGACTTGCTTGCACACATTAATATTGCAGATTGTACACTGGCACGACACAGCTTTGTGTGTGTGTGTGTGTGTGTGTGTGTGTGCGCTCCCTTGCTCCTGTTTTTTTTTCTTTTTTAACCACAGTTTGCTACTTCTACTTGTTTTAGTAAAAAGAAAAAGCTGAATATCTTCTGCTTCCTCTTGCCCTCATCCTTGCTTCCAGCCACCCCCTGCCCCAACACCCCCAAAATTAATCCTCATTTTAAACGTCTGCTCTGGTAGCAGATCAGGGCAGGTGAGAGATAGTCTTCTCTTCCCGCCTTCGGGGCATCTCAAGCTCCATTTAATCCAAATGCCAATTTGTAGCACACAAATAGGAAGAGGCTGCAGCCAGTCGGATGGTTGGCTGACTTGTTTGGGCATTTTGTGCACATGTAGTACAAAGATGTGTGAATATCTTCATGCGTGTGCGTGTGTGAGTTCCTCTGTATGTGGTTTTACACCAGGTCCTCTCAGCTTGGTGCATCTATAATTGGAAAGAGGGGAGCGTCCGGAGGTGTGGGGTTGTCAGTCACTGTTTGGGTTGCCCCGGGGCCCCTGGCACTCCTGTGGGTATCAAAGTGGCGCTAATTAAATGTGGGCCCCGGCACATGGCCCTCCACGTCACGGGGCCAACCGAGAGCACCCGCTCGGCTGTCCTCCTCGTGCCTTTGAGATTCTGCTTCTTGCACTAATTACCCATTGTCCAATTGACTTGCCCATTCTCACGCACATTTCATCCCCTATTCCTCTACCAACCCCCAGCCACATCCCTACCCCCCCTCCCACATTTCCTATATTTATTATTTTAAATTTTCTCTGCCCACTCTGTCTTTGGCGTGCCGGCCTAATTAATCTTATGGAAATCTCCTCCAGCCAAGGTTGGCCTCCGATGTTTGTAATTTGATTTGGAGATGATAAAAGTGAAAGCTGGGTTCTGGGATAGGAACAGTGTCATTTCTCTGTCCTCTCACCCGTCCCCCTCCACATCCCAACACTCGGGAGATGCATGGGGGCTATCAATCTTTCCCACGTGCCCAGCAAACTGATATCCCAGAAAATTAACTTCAATTAATAACAGAAATCCCCTGATGCGGCTGTGGAGGCAGGCTGGGGCTTTGAAGGAGAACCTTCAAAGATGTCTCTCTGCAAGTCTTTTATAGGCCATCTAGGGAGGGGTTTTCTTTTCATTATCATCAACCACCATTTGAATACTCTTTTTTTTTCCTTTTCCCCCTTTTTAAAGCTATGACTGTGGACATTTAAATAAAACCTCTGTCAACATCCACATGCTCACACACACAGACATATGCACACACACACACACACAAAATCAATTAGATTCCCTGTGGCAAGCAAAAACAAAATGGCTGCTCATTATGAAACTGCACAACCTGGCCTTTGCCTTTGTGTGCTCAATAAGTCTCTTCAACCAGGTCTTGTTTATATGAACCGAATAACCGCCGAGGACAGCCATCACATTAGCTTATTGCCGTTTAGAGCAGTTGTGTGTTTGAAAACCTTTGGGTAAGGATTGTTGGATGTTAAGGTCGTGCGTATTGATGTACTGTATTTGGATGGCAGTCATTTAATTTTTACATTTAAGTGACAGTACCCAAATCTAAAACTAAAGTTTTAGTAAATTTAGTCATTTCACAAATTTGATACCTACTTTGTGAACTACTGCATATTCTGTGTCTCCACCTATACACTTAAACCAATGATTATAATGGGCTGATTTTACATCATATGGCTCGGAGTCACTGAACAAAGTGCCTTTCATCTCAGTTCCACTGGTCATAATGATTTCTAAACTTTTGCAGACTTTTTGGCCACATACAGTAGTTTGACCATAAAACATAACTGGTTTTATGTGTTGTCATTTGTTCACATGCAGGCAAAGTTTTAAGCTAGTAAAATATCAATGGTTTGGGAATATCTTAGCAGAATTTCTTATTTTAACTTATTTTTCACTTTCATGTGATGTCTTTTTTATACAAAGGTAAAAAGAACAGGGTTTTTTTTATTTGTAGAAAAGCTAACCAATAGCCATATTGGGATCATCACATATCACTCTATGAATTGTAGTAGAAACGTTAGATTTAATAGACAAAACACCCTAACAATTATTGAGAAAAATTAAGATTAAAGCAGAGGGAAAATGGTAGACAGTTTTTAGAAATCATGAATGACGAGCTGTCTTTGGTTCAGGCAAGAAATATGGCCAATGCTAGCTGACATCAAAGCACAGTCACATGTTGAAGGCAATTCTTAAAGACCTACTTTCTACTTTTTTTAACGGAAAAGTTTTGTTTTCTCTAGTTCTTTAAAATATAGCTGAACTGGGACAATATTCAGATGGCCATAGTTTCTAGTTAGAAGTACTGCATGGGATTTCCAGCCCTGTTAAAATAGAGTCCAGCAGAAATCCATCCATCCACCCATTTTCCATACCATTTCATCCAATTCAAGGTCGCAGGTAGCTGGAGCCTATCCCAGCAATCAACAAACAAGAGGCAGGGTACGTCCTGGACAGGTTGCCAGTCCATCAGAGGGCAACACAGTGAGATTAACAAACAGGTAAACAACCACTCACACACATTCCCTCCTAAGAGCAATTTACAATGACCAATCAACCTGACATGCATGTCTTTGGATGGTTGGAGGAATCTGGAGTACCAAGAGAGAACCTACGCTGACACAGGGAGAACATGCAAACACAGCCAAAATCACACTACCTAATTACCTTTAAAACAGTGATTTTAAGGCTTTAAAATTATTCTAATATAAAAAAAAACACTGTAGAGAACCCAAAAAATAGTTATGAGTTCAGTTTGTTGCATTTTTCTTAATGATTGTCGCCCGCAGTCACGTCTGTCTCTCTTTCCGGTTTTCTTTTACTATCACTTCTCTAGATTTGCCTTTATTTTCTAACAAAGCAAACAAAATTCAACCAGGAAGAGAACCTGAAGGTTCCTGGGGCACTTAGATCAATGTTTACAACTATCTACATGTTTATTAACTGTTTGCTGTGAATAATTTTATTTTTGTTTCATAACGTTTAACATTAAAACATCACTTGAATGCTGTACATATTAGCCAAAATATTAAAAAATATATAGTAATTGCAAATGATAGAGCACTGTAGCAAACATTTTGTAGTTTGATTGCAAGAACATTGGTAATAGTAATCTAATTCTCATGCGTAATCATTACAAATAAAGTTGTATCAAATTGCCTGAGAGTTTTGTTTTATTGTGGAGAAAAAGCTCGAAGCAAAAGTTGGTCTCAACCCCCGTTTAAAATATTTATATGCTTGTTGTGTCCTCGCACAACCCTTTAACATCTTTTTTCCCACGGAAACAGCTTTACTTTAAGTGGCACAAATACGACAAATACACCATGCTTATCAAGTCACCGTCTCCTGCCACCCGTACAATAAAATACAATTCTGTTTTCTTCACGCTGTCTTTTGGAGTGCTAGTATGCCATGGCGGTCACGTCTGGGGAGAAAGCTCTCTGCTTATTTATTTGTGGCTGTTTCCTCGCCTGTCAGGATAAAGAGGGCAACACGGAGCCTGTCTGAGAACATAATTTCACTCTGAGTGCCTTAGCCTGAAGCGCTGAACACAAGCACACACATCCAACAGCACATACTGTACACACACACACACACACACACTCCCAAGCAGTGAGAGTGGTTGTTGACCTGCTGAATAATGCTTTTAGACTGCAGAAGCAGTGCACAATGTGAGTGTGTGTTTGTGTGTGCCTCAGAGTGGGTGGTTAGCAGCTTAACCCTCCCGCTGACTCCTGTTAAGGGCTAAAGGGATCCATGTCAACAACAAGCAATAAAGAAGATGCTTCATCCAGAGAGATACAAGGAAACACACGCACACACACACACAACAGGATGTGCATACACAGTTATAACACAAACATACACACACAAACACATGTACACACAACAGGCTTGGCAAGTCTCAAATAAAATATAGATAGAGGTAAGAGTGTTTGAAGGGTCTATTAGAGCAGGCTGTCGGGGAGTGATAGGGGTGGGATCAGTGTCACAGCTCTGCTTTGCTCAGCTCGGCCTCGCTGCACACTGTGGGGAGCTTGGATTGCTGCCAGCTGCCTGTTTACAAGCCAGACATATGTTTGATACTGGGCTCCTAGCACTTGATACTAGCCAAATCCCCTTTCAAGGAAAAATAAACGGGGGCCTTCCTCTGAGGCAGAATAGGCCCTCATGGAGCAGTTCGGTTAAGCTTCTGATGCTGTGTGAGGGCTGCTGAGTCAGTGTTTGTGCTGACTTGCTTGTTACATGAACAGTTGTTTGTTTGACTTGGTCAGTCTTCTAAATAACATGTTCATTAGTTATTTTCACTTGCTTGTTTTCCTGGACCAAATTTTTTTAGTCTGTTTCCAAATTTCCAGTCTTTTCTTTTAACTTTTCTAGATGCTGCAGCTTGTTTATTTATCTATTGTGGCACCGACTCACATTAATTGGAACACAACACCAAGGTGCACTCTCTAATTCCCCTTGAGTATACTGCACTCTGCACTACAAAAGTGAACATTGTTCACTTTTTCTTTACAGAAACACGTGTTTACCTCCTTTAACCTTTAAGATCTAAAACAGACAGCTAACAATTTAAGGGTTAAAAAAAGAGACTAGATTGATCAAGTATTACCTGACTGCAAGACAGCTGGCAGCTAACTCTCAGTCCTGGATTAATTAGCCCAGAAAGTCATGCATATCAGAAATAGTCTGACACAGCCTGTAGGATATGATATAATGCCATCCCTTCATGCTGTCATACTTAGGGGCTTCTCCCTTGGGAGGTTGGGGTAGTTATCAGACCATTTCTAAATACACTGTTTCTCTTGGATTACTGAGAATAAACAAGCTGTATCTATTCATGGGAAATTATTTAATTGGCTTCGTTTTGCAGATGTATGCACATTAAAAAACTGTTTTAATATCTACTTCTAATGTAAAAAAAAATAGACAGTAGAGGCTTAATACTTACATGGTGCATTGCTATACTAACATTATACCTTTCTCTTCTTTTTGAGACTCCAAGACTCATCATTTCAGTGACATTTCATTCATCTCTCCACACCAAATGCTTACATGTCCCAGTCACCATCTCACTGTCATTTGCATCCATGCTGCACCTATATTCCCATGCAATCCTCAATTCCTCTGCAACACACCAAAAATGAAAAAAATAGTACCCCACTCTCTCCATTGAGACTATTTAGACTAATGTTTTCATTGTGCACTGCCACATTATATGTTTAGATTCCTGCCTGGATTCTCCTCTCAACATGGTGTTGAAAACAGCTGCATTGTTGCAATAAACAAAACAAGAATCAGTTTTATTGCTGCATTAATTACATGTTCAAATTATTGTGACCTTTTATTCTACAGTCAAGCTGTGAAAGCTTCCTGCAGAGAGAACTGTGAGTGGTTAATTCCAGTTTATTCAAACTTTCAATCTACAATTTAATCAGATATTTTTGATGAAAGACGCTCTTGTTTGCTCTTGGTTAAAATGTTTATTTTTTTTAAAGCACTGAAACAGTTCACTGTCTTGGATCTGTGTAGCAAGTCTGAGCTTCTCCTGGTTGAGTTTATATGTTTCTTTTGGTTTATTGATATCTTCTAATATCTACATGATCCCATCTCTTTTTTATATTAGTAGGAAGCTGCTGGATGTTTTCCGACAGCTCTATGAGACAAGTTGAAGCGGACCATTAATTCCTACAGTTCTCTGTGTATTGTGGTAAGTTATGTGTGACTGTTAAGGCACATCACACATCAGCATGTGATTATGTATATCTCTTTTTTTTTTAATTGCAACTGCTTGTTAATTAGCAGGCATGTTAATTAAAATCCCACCATCTTTGCATTCAATCTAGAAATAGAAGTTCTGTATCTCTGTGTCTCACATGCATCCCCACTTAAACTTTTGTCTTTTTATTTTCCTCTCTCTTTCTGTTTGATTTGTTTTGTTATCAAAAGAAGTAGGAAGGAATTATGTGGCTTTTATATATGAAAACCGACAAATAATCTTATATCAGGTTCATGAATGCTTTTATTTCAACCCATTTGAGCAGATATGGAAACATGGCATCAGTGAGCCAAGATACAACTGAATGTTGGGGTGTATGTGGTTACAAAGGCCTCTGCTCACTGTAAGGGGATAGAGCAATCCCCTTTTTTTCACCGTGCCTATGTATATTGTAGCATTAATCATTTTCACCAAGCTGAATGTCACAGAGTCTGCCTGCTAGCCCTGAATAAACACTGTCATCTCTCAGCAGGAATAACCTTCACATATTGCTCCTGCCATGTGTATGTGTGTTTGTGTATGTACAGTTTGCATGTGCTTGTGCAAGTCCTCAAGCCTCACTAAAGGTTAGGGGGGCATGTAAATAAAAAAGCAGGACTTGGCAGGCAGGTTTGGAGAGTTTGCATATGTATCTGTACATTCTCTCTAGCCTTTTATAGCACTGTGTTGTGTTTGATTAGTTTGAGCCAGTGCAGGCTATCTCTACTTACACACATACGCACACCACTTTCTTTTTTTATATGTCTCACCCCACATCCCTGCTTCTTTTTCCGTGTCTCCCTCTAAGTCTATCCCTCGTTTGTTTTCATTAGTGTGATTGCCTCAATGTCTCTCTGACCTTCAGCCATCTTCAGTACTCTCGCCCTTGCACACACACACACACACACACCCACACACATACACATACATGCAAACATTCCTCTGGATGATCATTTCTGATTTTAGACTTCATATTATCATCCTGTATCTCAGTCCCTCTTTTTTTGGTCATCTATAATGATGCTGGAAATGTTTAAATGCTTATAATGTTTTAGTTTTTTTTTTTACATTCTTGTGGCAAAAAGGTCAACAGCAAAGACCTGAATTACATTATGGCTCAATTTCTTTTTAAAGCTTTTCTAATTGATAGTATGCTAGTGGCTCTCTCTGTGAAGACAAGGTGGTTGCTGAGGAAAGAGGGGGAATATATAAAAAAAAGATGAAGGGGTGTTGGTAAGAGGCAAGAAGGACAGGCCAGAGGAAGGGAGATGTATTGCTGAGTAGTTTTGACCTTCAGTAGTGATTAGGGACAATTAAGGCTTGAGCTGAGTTGGAACCATAAAGCCACTGGGACAGAAAGACATACAGAAAGAGGTGATATTTTACTGATGTTCAGACATTGACACGTGTCCATAAACAATTGTAAAACGTGTTATTCGCTGCTTTTTTCATTGTCAGTATTTATCTGCAGAGGGAAGACGAATGGCCTGTTGTGTGGGGGATGGAGGAATGATTAATATTAATTCAAGGGCTGATTGAAGGCAGCACTCGAGTGAAGTGGCTCATGATGATGTCTCCTGAGCAACTCCCACACACTGCTCCTGCCATGAGTGGAAAGAGGCGAGGAGGAGAATAGAAGGACAGAAGATGCTGGAAGTGACAGCATGAGGAAGATGTGAGATGTGCTGCCTATTATCATTTTCCCACCTAACGCTTTCACTGTGATGCGCAAAAGACTAATTCATTGCACCGAAAGGTGACCAACAACTTTTTTTTTTAGGAGTTTTTACCTTAATTACACACTGAGGGGGCTAAAAATAAAGGAAAATGTGTTATAGATGCTACACATGGTTACATGTGAGTATCTATTTTGGTGTTTTTGTACAATCATGAATAACAACATTACAATTTAATATTGTTTGTCCTTTATACACAATTAATTTTGCCACGTTTCGCCATCTTTGATGCAGAAATATGACGCCTGTCTCATATTGGCTGAAAAGGGACATGACTGTTCAAACTGAGGTCTCTTTGAAAGAAAAGTGGATATGTTTAATAAATTAGTTGCTGAACCCTTGAACCTTTTTGAGCTCTGTAATTGCTGTTATATAGGTTAAAACTTTTTTCTTTTATATCTGCACATTCAGGGATGCAAATATGAACAGGCAAATCAAATGAGGCTATAAAAATCAAGTGTTGCCTATTACCAGGTCAAATTTGCAAATTACCTAAAGAAAATTATTACAGTCATGGAAAAAATTATTAGACCACCAAACCAATGTACGTTTTTGTACCAGGCATTAGAAATTAACATTAAATGTTGATGCAGTTGGTCTGAAAAATGTTCCATATCTAGAAGATCCACTTGTAGTTTCCAAATGGATCATTTTGGAATTTTGGCACGTGACCCAGTCTCTTTAAAGCAAAATGTAGCTGTCTCAAATCCTGTGATAGAAAATATAAATAAGTAACATTCCATGGTAATAACAGCTCCAGAAATGTGCCTAGTGCATGTCAGTGTAATTGAGTGAGAAGAGCAGAGTCTCACGCTTGAGAACTTATGTGATATTGCTTTAAATGTTTGGCACATAGGAAGGCCGGTTTGGAAATCTGCTCATAAAGACAATGTGAGGAGTTTAACGTAGAGAAAAAAGTTCAAACTCAAAAAGAATCCAAGGAAAAGAAAATTGAATGTCATCACTTTGAAATTAAAGTGTTTAGTTTCATGAAATTATCGTATATAACATTTCTGAATCCCAGCTTGAACTTATTTTACACAATGCTTCCTGGTCAGTTCGTTCGTATTTACATACATGAAATATGAAGTGAAATAGAAAATAAATCAAAGCATCTTGCACAAAGAATCATCCAACTTTGGTTTAGAAAGTTTATCAACAGGACTTTACTCATATACTTCAAAGAATTCCACATGTTCTCGGTGTCAAGACTTCCTCTTTATATCTCTCTGTAAAAGCTGACCAGAGGTGTTGAGTTCAGTTATGTTAATGTGCAGGGATCATCAAAGTGTGTTCTGTGATAACAAGTCCAAATGGCTCTGAGGTTGGCGTGCAGGTTCTCGGGGTGGACTGACAGCCTCTTAAAGTGTGTGAGGGTTGACGTTTGGAGATGCTGGCCAGAGGAAGGAAAGCCAGAGGGGCTGGATTGGTAAAAGGAGAGGGCAAGGAAGAATACCCATAGGTGCTATCTGAAATTAAGAAGCTAAAAAAGACCAGGAGCAGTTCTCTGGCTTACCTATGGGGGAGCAGGACGTTTTTGCTTGTGGAGGGACACTTGTGGAATGACAAAATATTTGGCTAAATATCTTTTAATTAGGTAATAGACTGTTCTGAGTGACTAGATTGCCGCAAAACACATATTTTTTTCCTCAGTGAAATTTTTTTTTGTATTGATTTTAATCCAACGTCATTAGTTCTCAAATACTGTATCTAAGTTATCGCGGCTGGCATTCCTGCTGAGAGGCAAACAGGAGTTGAGGAGGTGTTGTAGCGTCTGTCAGGAGACGACATTTATGTTGGCCCGGACAACCCACGTAATTAACTCCTAGACCTTCCTGTTCGTGGCTGCTTCCCTGGACAGGGCGTGCCAAAGAAAACATGCCACAATTGCCCACCCTCCTTTTCACCCTTCTAAACACATCCACATTAATTTGAGCACACTTCTTCTCTCATTCCCCCCCACCGCCTCCCCCAACCTTCCAGTCTGCCCTTACTCCTCTTACTCTCCCTTCTTCCTCGCTCTCTTTCTTCTTGCTCTCCTCTGCCTCGCAGAGCTGCGAGGTCTCTTCAAGCTCGGAGTTGTTGTAACCAACCGTAGCGGCTTTCAGTTTCACTCCATCAACACAAAAGCGCTTCCTTACTTTGTAACAATTTTGTACTCTTGGGAGAAGCGCTCAGTCTGGGCCTACACGTTAACTTCAACCGCTGTGACACTCCAGAGTTGCTTAACGCAGCACTTTTTCTCATCAGCCTGGCAGTTTTGCATTGGAATGACTGACAACATACAGCCATCAGCTGCATGTTTGTACCTTGTATGTGTCAGAAAAAAATCTACGTTCGAGTTTTCCATAAGTTAGAGTTTTCACAGGTTACGCCCGCCTTAGACTAACTTTCAGCTGGCTTTTGTGTTTGATGATAAGTTGAATAAATGAATAAAAATGAATTCCAGATGAGGTAATAGCATATCTTAAAAGACGTGCCATCTAACCTCCTTGTCAGGTGCGGCATGCATAACCTATCACATCTGTGGTTTTGCAAGACATTTCCCTTCAGTTTCACACAGTCTGGGTCACTCTGGTATTCTCTGACTATTACAGGTGCTTTTTGTAAACTGCCCCTGCCTGAGTCATATCATCACTAATAATGAATAATGATGCCTAGGGTCTGTTTTGTTTATTTGTCACACTGGAAACAGGATCTGGCTTTATTTTCCAAAAAGGCTGATAGCAGGCAGATATGAGATTATAATGGTTGGCAGATGCACTGCAGTTGAGGTGTTTGTTTGTACAAGCTGATTTCTCAGACTAAACGGGTATCACGTCCGACCAGCTGCTTTGGATCAAAACAGGCAGCCGGAGTGGGAGGGAGGGCCCCCCAGTCCACCTGACAAAACAAGATGGGACCCCGACGTGACAGCCAGTGTAACATCTCTGCTAACAAATGAGCTGTTTACTGAAATGATGTGCCTGAAAAGCCTTCGCTCTGTTGTCTGAACTGTACGTTTTGGCAGAGTGTAACGTGGGGGTTGTGGGAATGGAAAGAAAAAATAAAACAGACAAAGAGAAATAGAAAGCTTGTGCTTTGTTTTTATATCGAGGTCAGACTGAAATATGGGATCAAACTAAGGCTACAGAAAAAAAATACTATATTTAGTCTTGATGAGTCATGAGTGAAGAGAAATTGTCTTCACCTCCTCGTTTCTTTACTCTGTCTGTCTCTTCACGTACACACACAAGGTGATTGTGATGACAACAACCTGGCCTTACAAATGTATTTCTCAAGGAGTTTTCTTTTTCTTTTTTTTTTGCTTTCTGTAACAGCACTTGTAGGCATTTGGTTTACATTAACCATGCTTTCATTGTGCGTGTGAATGCGCCGCTGTTTTGGCCGTCATGCACTGTTGGTCGCAGTCAGACGCCATCAATTTGGTGTCTTTGGGGCTGAAAGAAATAGTAAATCACATTAGTTATTCTGGTAAACAGTTTAGAAATAGTGCCCCCGAGAACCGTTAGGTGTGCTCAGCGGCTCACCCGCGATGGCAAAACGGGAAAGAAAAACAAAACGAATGTGGTCATTTAATGGCAAGTTATATGTACATTTTAATGATGGGTTTAGTCAGTGCACAGGTGTGCTCAAGCACAGGGGCTGAGGTAAAGAGGTTAAGGCTCTTGGTCACTCATACAGACTTTAAGCGCACTTGGCAGGGAGGGAAAAAAAGAGAGTAGAAGAAGAAGACAGGCAGAAGAGATTGAATGAGGTCTGTGTGTTCCAACAGGTTTTGCCATCTCAGGGAAACCTGCATGGCCAGCAGGCCTCTGCCTTGGGGAATACTCAGGAAATGTCCTCATTTTCTGTTTTTAGAGGCACACCTCTGTATGTTTTCAAAGCACCCCAGAAGCAGGTGGGGTTTCTTGGAAAATATAGTTTTGTCTTTTTTTTTCTTTAGTCAAGCCTCACACAACGGCATACTGAAATATTTCACATGAATATGTAGAGAGATCAGGGATTTAAAAAAAAAACAACAAAAATAAATCACCTTCTGAGGGATTTGATGTCCAGGATGCATCCACCCTTATTCCAAGTGCAAGCTGAACCAGTTTCAATCCCCCAGAAGCAATCATGAGGAGAAGAACTAAATATTTTACTAACTAAACATGTATTTTAAAGTTTGTTTTCTTGGAAGCTCATTAAATTATTTGTACTCATCATGTAAAAATTAGACAAAAAGCATAAAAATGTCTTGAACAACTTAGCTCACAGAGTACAATTGAAGCTATTTGCCACCTTAGCTTCTTGGTTATATGTCTTTTACCATCTTCTACCTCTTCAGTGTCTATCTCATCTCAGCTGTTCATGAAACATCAAACAGTATCAGCCTTTTAAAAGCAATAAGCATGGCATGGCTGCACTATCTCCTCCTTTTATCACCTGTCTGTTACAACTGGTGCCACTCCATGAATAAAGCCATTACTCTGCAAAGGGGTGTGTAGAAGGGGGTAGGGGATTGAACAGTGTGTTCACTTGGGCAGACACACATAAACAGGCCCACACGCACACCATGAGCAGGTACTCAAGACTGCTGTCACTGGGGAGTTTTAACCCTGAAACCCCAACCAGCTTAGTTTAGAGACGAGGGGCTTTACGGGACATTGGGGAGCAGCTTGCATGAAGTAAATAGAATATCCAGTGGTGTCTGTCCCAATCTTAGACGAAGCTGCCAAATCTCAGCAGGTTTTTGGTTCTGATGAAGGTATGTGAGGAAACACATCTAGAAACACACAGAAAGAGAAACAACAGAGAAGCTCATGCAGAGAGGGGTGTCTCCGAGTGGCACCCAGCACCGCTAAGGGTTTTATGCTTGATACTAAGGAATGTATTCATCTACAAGTGAAGGGCCTCACTCTTCCTGTCTCTTACTTGCTTTACTGAGTGACTGAATGTCTGACTGGATGTAGTGTAGTGGGGATCTGACAGGGATTTCAACGTGATCCGCTGCACCTCCCAAAGGATGCAGAGCTAAAGCCTTTCCTGAGCATATTGGCAAAACACTGCTTCAGCTGAGCAGAGCCAGCTTACGAGGTGACCTGAAGTATAGACATCCTTGTTTCTTCACTGAAAAGTCCACCCAAATAGAGGATGAAAAGGGAAGGAAGGGGGTGGGGGGTGTGATTCAAAGTGAAGCAAAAGTTTGGTATTGTTTGAAGCTGACTCCTTCAGTAATGTGCCAATAAAAAAATGAATAAAATAGAAAGCCTGTCTCTCTCAGGACACACTGGTGGTTTCTGGGAAAGTGTGTCCACTCTGTTTTGTAGCTGGCGTTGTGGAGATGGTGAGGAAGTGGAACATATTTTATAAGGCAAGAAAGGTGAGTTTGTGAGTTGATGTTGCTTCAGAAAGAACAATGAAGTCACAAAGGAAATAGGGGTAAAGGAAAGAGCAGTAGTGGAACACGAAAGCAGCCAAACAGGCGCTTAACAAATTGCATTGTCGAAGAGCAAAAAAAAAAAAAGAACACAAGTAATCCTATACTTTGACACAGTTTAAGATCATATTATTTGCCCTTCTTCTTTGTTGGCTCACCCAGTTCCAAAAATATTTTCACCAGTCACTGATAATATTTACAGCTTTTACATATGGGTTCCTTAGGTTGCTCTGGGTGTCACACCGCTCACACATGATTGAATTACAGCCTGCTCTAAGTGTTTTTTGATCTAGTTGGCTTGATCCTTGCACACCAAAGCCACTTCGCTCACACGCTTTACTGTATGTACACACAAGCACACACATCCCATTATACAACATGAGCCAGGCTCAAAGTGGATCATTATTTACTAAACAGGTTGCTAACAAGAAAAGACGGATTCCCCTGCAGGCTTGTATAAAAACCCTGGAAGCATGGCAGTGGAGCAATATCCATCATAATTGATGTGTTGCAAAGCAGATTACACACATTATCGCACACTGTTCTAGAAATGACAGCTCCAACTGAACATGACAAATTCTGTAATATGGGAAAAAAAAGCCATTTTACTCTCTCTGGGTATTAAAAGGCAGAGGACCTAACAAAGAAGCATTAGCATTAGTAAACATGAAAGCACACGTTTACAAATGTAAGTGTGTGCACCTATGTCTAGATGCACCTCCTCTATGCTCTTTTTAAAATAGCTTTATATTTGTTCCATCTGGAGCAGATGATCCTGTAAACTGTTTGGAGCTCAGCACGGCTTCCCTGCTCGCTGACAACCCGGCTAATCCCAGCACAGCACTAAGCTACGTGGATGATGAGGCCACTGACGGCAGCAGCATTATTTACTAAAAGCAGCAAAACAGATGAGCCCCATTAAAGCCGGAGAGGCTCGTTCATTGTGATGGAGCATTAAATGTGTGTGCTGAGGCCTAATCAGCGTGCCGGATGCTCGAAGAATGAATACACTTGGGGAGCAGAAGCAGCTTGACTTGCTCTCCTACTTACTGACTCTCACTCGGTCCTTCCATCACTCTCCTAGTTCTTTAATCAACTCAGCAACATCACAGCAGATCTCTACCTGGAATTCTTGCTGGCCGACTCTGGTTCTGCACGAATGCTGTTAAATTATGAGTCTATTGTCACTAACTTGCATTTGATGATCCTTTTTTGTGCATCTATAACCCAATAACAAAACACTGCAATATAATTTTTCCATCTTTTTTTTTTTATTTGTCCACCTAAATTCCTAATTTCACCATTTATGGAATTTTCTTTTCATTGTGTTTTGACAGAAATTTCTTCCTTTCTTATTTTGCTTTTCTTAAAGTAACATTTTAATGCATTTCTTTCAAATAATCTCACCCAGTGCTAATTGCCAAATCCATTTTAATTGTAAAAGTAGGCCGGAGCTGTGCTGCGTGTTTATGTGTGACCGAGCTGTTCAGAGTGTCATTATAGCCACACACCCACTCATGACGACCTGCTAATTAACACCCCATGTTAATCACTCTCAACCCAGCCAATAACCGGTGACATGCCATCATGCAGATCACTTCATCATACCACCACTCAGCGTCACACCCCTTTCTCCTCACTTGTACAATTCGAACAGACATCTCGGTGAGTATTTTGACTCGCTGAGAAAGGAGGGGAGATATGTTTTCCTACGTTATGAAGTTGGTATTTAGCAGACTGTCATGCACAAAGTATAAACACTTGAATGATGACAAAGAAAAATATTACTCCTGTACCTTCAAACCATCTGTGGCTTTAAATCAGTCCCGTATGTAAAGTCTAACAGAAGATTTATTTTTGTTACTACACTGATTGTCACATGTATCAGATCTAATCCATTATCCTGATCCTAATTTGCATAGACTGGTTTCCGTGCATGTTGGCTAAATATCTTCTCGGTGAATCTTCCGTTGTGGCTGAAATAATAATTTTGATATAAGTTAAGCTGATTTGCCTAAGCTACCGAGTAATTAACTGAACTTAATCATTTCATTTCAATTCATTTCCATCACCTGAATTATTTTACCACTTTCCTCTTTCCTATGTAATGTCTGTGTCTGCTTTTAAGTGCACTGTTATTCGCTGGTGAAAACCTGGCATGTGAACTTTATGGCAATACTGACCTCTAGTGTCAGTTTAGGCCAGGTCCTTGGCTTATGTGTGACTTCTAGAAGTGATATTTTACCAGGCTCATTGGTAGTCCTATTTAAGGTAATGAATCCGCTTTGTACAAACTGCCTAGTTTGAAGCTTTAGCCTTCGAACGCCTGCAGCAGGGATTGCCCAGGATAGGGCAGAGGTAGATTAGGAGTCAGTGTAATGAGAGGCAAAGCGTCTTTTCAGCTCACCCTTTGTCTTTGCCTCCTACCACCAAGCTTTGGAAGAAAGGGAGATATACTCCTCTGGCCAGTGGCAGCCACACAAGCACTGACTTTATTTTTCATTATTCTCTTATCCTCTTTCTGCTAACTTTTTAAAATTCTTTTTCCCATCTCTATCCATATGTTTTCTTTCTTTTTCCCCTTTTTTATATCCTCACCTATGCTGACATGCATTCCTGCCAAAGCAGCCTCACGTCCTCAACAGGGGATTGTTAGATCTTCCAGAATATGGAAAAAGACAGACACTTGCCGGCCGCAGTGGTGCGCAGCACATGGGTAATAGGCATAATAGGGTCAGGCCTGCATTTAATAAACAATTACCCATCTATAATAGATGAGTCCAGCTCCTAAGGCCCAGCGCCTGGCTTGGGTCGAGAAGGGGGGACAGGAAAGGGAGAGTAGGTGAAAGAGAGGGAAGAGGAATGAATAATGCAGACGAGATGCCCATCAGAGCACCCAGTGCCAATTATCTTCCCCCTGCTAATGATGATCGTCTTGATGCTCTCCCCCATGCCAAATTCTGACATTTACCCAGCTGCTCCTGCACTCAACTATGTGTCCGCACTCCACACCACAAGAAGAAGCAAGCAAACACACACAAAAAAGACTTTGAATATTACATTTGTATGTAATTTCAGAGGAAAAAGAGAGGTTTTGTGGCCATCTCTCCTTTTTAGAATTACAAATCAATCATGGGCTTCTCCTCAGCTGCATCCCATTCAGTCCAAGGTTACCTAGATTACACAAGGTTAAAGTTGTGCTAAAGAGGTGGTGGGGCAAAGGGTGGGGGAGGTGGAGTCCCCAGTTCAATTAGCATACAACCCTGGCAGAGCTGGGGAATTAAAAGGCTGCACAGAGGTGCAGTGGCCAAGCAAAATGGTCCCTGCTCTCTGCTGTATTTAAATAGGCAGCCTAAGACATGTGAAAACAGAGAGGGAGTGAGGAGAGTCTGCTTTGGCCCAGAGAATCAGAGGTTGTGTGTGTGTGTGTTGGGGGGGGGACCTGTGGAACTCATGCAGTGTGCTTGTGAACTAGATAGAGCCCCGGTAGACCACTTCACCACGGACTCTGGGAAAGATACACAGTCATTTTGCTCCCCCGGGCACCCTGGTCTGTGGTAATAATGGGATCAGAGTCATGACCCTCCCAGGACACTGTAGCATTAGCCCGTGCTCAGCTCCTTCTCTCTCTCTTTGAATCAAATTTGTTTTACTTTTATGCAACTTTAACAGTAACTAATAAAATAATTTAAAGTTTCCAAGAAGAGACTTTAACAACTCAAGAACAAGGGGCATTTGTTAAAAATTAGTCTTCTAGTATATAAAAACTATATTCAGTGGTTATCTTATAACCATATGTAATATTCTTTATGCATGCAAGGATATTGTAAGCCATTAACGTGTGGGAGAGAAGAAAAAAGGAAAAATCAAGCCCCATTATTGTTCCTTTTTACCATTTAATCCCAGCACTGCAAGATACAGCAGAGATCACATTAACATTTACATTTCTGAATTCCCCCACCTCCTTGATATGGCTCCAGCTTTCAGTTCCAGCATCTCATCTGCCTTTACATAATATCAAGCTATATTAAAGCTACATATGACTCTCCACTGTCTGTGCTGTGCAGATTTACATTTTCCCTAATGATGTGCTTTCATTTTTCCTCCACTATCCCTGTGTCCTTCCCTTCACCTCCAGCCCACAGCCCACTGTGATTTAAAACACATACAACTGTACCGCTGTTTTACTGCAGAATAACACAAAGCGCTGCACCGAGACACCTTCGGTCGCCCCAGCACCCATCTGTTGCACATCTGGAAGTGGTGTGCGGCACCAATAATTGGAAGTCAATTTGTTTGAAGTTATGTATTTGGCATCTGGCTCGATTCATAAAAACTCTGGAAATCGCATTAATTTTATAGCATCTAGAGGAAAAAAAAGGGCCCCTTTTTTTCTTATTTCTCATGCGTTCCATTGTTAATGTATGTGGAGCTTTGCTGGTGGAGTGACGTGGGAGTTTGGTCAGGGTGTGGTCCTTCATAAAAGCAGAAACGTGGGATGGAATACAGCAGTGCAGCAGAGATTAAAAAAAATATTGATAAGTTCCTAAGCAGTAAATGTAATGGCCAGACTCTGGCTAAGTTTTTACAGCTCCACCTTTAACTTTGACCGTCGCCTCAGATCATTTGTTATTTCTCCTGAAGGGGAAAAGCTCATCCCAGGCCTAGTTTGCCACATTTCCAGCAGACGGGGCTGACTTGATTGAGAAGCAGCATGGTGTTGTTTGTCACACAGCTCTGAGTCACAGCTGAAAATAGATATGACACTTGATGTTTGGTGCCTCTCTGCCGGCTGTCATATTGTTATTCCCACTCAAATTTCACCTAATTTGTGCACAAGTCTTGTCACAGTCCAGATCCTGATGAGGGGCTTTTTCCCTCTTCCTCGTTTATATATGTAGCAATGGAGTGCAATGAGACACACTCACCCTCTGCGTGCGCAGATTTGAGTTTTCTGCTTGCGTGTGCACATTTGTGTTTGCACACAAGCACATTTGATTAGGCTTGTTTGTGTTCATGAGTGTGCGGGGATCTTGTGCATATGTGTGTGTCTGTGTGTATGTGTCTGTGTTTTCCAAAGTTAGTCACCTCAGCGTGGAGGTTATTAAGAGTTGCCAATGGCAGGCTCGACAGGTGAACGCATTGTAGCGAGCTGGCAGCCATGGCATCTGCACAGGTGACAGCTTCTCCTGCTCAGTGGTGGTGTCAGTGTTGGTGGGTGGCAGGAGGTCTGACAACGTTGTTTTGGTGACAGAACGACTCCGCTATGAGGTTCACGACATCACTTGCCTTCTTTAGATTTGTCAATTTAGAAGTACAGCTGGCTTTTGCCAAGCCAATGCTCTATGTGGGGAAGTTGTGCTTATCAACACTCCAGTGTACTAAATTGGTTTAATTTTATGAGCTCTTTTAAGTAATATATGTTGTTACTCAGCACAACTGTAGGTTTGTTTTCATTACAGCACAGTGTGGTAATAAAACATGGCTCATTGCTGCCACCTGCTGCTAAATTTTGGATACAACCGCAGCTATTGTCATTAATAATAATTTTTTTTTGTATTGGAATGAAGCAGCTTATTGAAAGAGACTATATCCCACAATACATAAAAAGTATTGGAAAGATTATTTTACAAGGTAAAAGACAATGAAAGAAGTTATAATCCTATCTGAGGGACATTAGTCGGTAAGAGGAAGTGAGAAAGAGTTGGTGTGGTTAACATTTTTCCCAAATTTGTTTGACATGTTTGATTTTACTGCTAGTGTCTTCAACAAATAGGCTCACATTTTCAGACACATCATTTGATGAACTGTGATGTTCCAAATTAAAAAGTGGCTTGATCTGATGACACCGTTGCCTCATCCCAGCCCACATTTCCTTTTGAAGGCTGTGCATAATGAGGCTTGAACTTTACCCATGATAACTTTTGATATGGAGGAACTGAGCTGGCTGGAAAGGTAAGCTGACTTTTGGTCTCTGATGAGTGCATAGGTTTTTTTCTTTAGTTTTCTGTTCGATCAATACTTTCATTAAGGTAAAAGGTGCTTCTTGCACTTCTCTGGTGTTTAACTTTCTTCATTTCATTTGCCAAACTAATTTTATCTGAGTGTTTCCTCAAGTTTTAACTCAGCAAGCGTGAAGACGGTGGAGCAAAAGTTGATATAAAATCCTAATTTAAACATTTTGAGATTTTATTGGCCAACCATGTTGATTCTACGTTAGATGCTTTCCTTTTTATTTTTTTCTCCCTGAAGAAAATCTATATTTACCTTCCGAACAGCTTTGGCCAATAAACATAACTCACCACTTTGTAGTTGGAGTGGCTGTACTTCATGATTATTGATCGCTTTGGACTTCATTGCAGTTGAAAAGGAGATGCAAGTAAGAAATGAGTCGATTTCAGAGGAACACACACACACACACACACACACACACACACTAATAACAGTCTGAAACATTAAATCTGAGGCTTTGATGAGAAATTCATTCAGTACGAGCAGCTGTGTCGTTTTTAAGCTTAAGTGTTTGTTTTGTCATTAATACACAATGATTATGGGTTTTTTTAAATCACAACTAGATTAGTTGTACTGGAATTGTAGGTTTCACACTGTATGATAAATCAGTTTTTGTTATTATGTCAGCTAACTTTGTCACAAATAAAGATAATCACCATTTCCCACAGAATAAAGGGACATCTCATCCTAATTTTCTAAAAGGAAACTTTCTCAGTTTGCTGCTAATAACTCTCACAGCAAACTGTTTCCATTATTCATCCCAAAGAGCTCATCAGCTCACAGTAGACTCATCAGAATCATCACTCTACCTATACTTATTTTTATTATCCAATTTCCCTTCTTCTCTCTTTCTTAGTGCCTCTCACTTCCAATCAGACACCTTGTGAATCAGTTCTTTACCTAGTACCATCCAGCTTCTTTGGTTTTGTTGCCTCTTTGGAGACCGCATTTAATTTACGGATCACAATCCAGCCTTTGGGTGGAGTTTGGATGTGCTTGTGTCTCTGTTACATCTTGCTCATGTGTGTTTGATTATTTCATTTATCAAAGATAGTGGAGGATGGAGAATTTTGTCAAAGATGACAACAAGAAGTACTGCAGGAAATTACAAAAAGGGGGTTTATTATTACATTTTCCCACCCCTACCAAGAATAAAAAAGGTAGCATGTTAGATAGTAATATATATATATATATATATATATATATATATATATATATAT
>JBAMHV010000025.1:10767185-10793517 GCA_037177535.1 Pseudomugil gertrudae
GAGCATGCTAGATATAGATATATATATATATATATATATATATATATATATATATATATATATATATATGCATATATATATATGTATGCATATGTGTATATATTTATATATATGTATATATTTACATATATATGTTTTTTTATGAATACATGGATAAAAACGTATATAAATACAAAAATTCTTATCAAATGAAAACATTTACAAGACACAAACAAGGCCATTGACATGTTAGGCACTGAGGTGAGTACATTAGTTCTCTTTAGAAAAAACTGGGAGTTCAGATAAGGCCCTTCATACAATGCAAACATCTTATTAAAACCTTTTTGTAAAGTAGAAACATTTTCATTGAAGAAAAAAGGAAACTGTTTCAGCACGTTTTTAGGAATTATGTTATACATGTTACAGTGTATAGCCACCACAGTGTTTACTTAAAAAATAGCAGGCATGATCATCGGTATTATGTCATGATAAATGTCTCCCTTTTTTCTTACAAGTCGGCTTCTGCTCTGTCTGGGAGACAGAGGATGGCAATTATTGTCTGTAATACAGTTTAAAAGAGCAGGATGGGCATAAGATGTCTTTAGTCCCACCAATCTTTAGAACATGTTGGCTTCTGGGACAGTTGCACGTTTTATAATCAAGTGGGACATTGAAGGGTTCTTTCGAGTAGTCCTTTAAATTACTTGCAACCCAGGAAGGGATCACAACTGAATGCCCACGTCCATCAGTTGGCCTTCGTTAGGCTCTGTGTATGCCCTTTACAGCTGAGGTTTACAGCTGTGCAGTCATGAGGTGGTCACAATAGCACGTTGCCAAAGAGGGCATCCTTATAGGTCGTCACCCTCGGCAGAGCTGAAGCTGCTCCTGCGACTGCTGTCCTTGGATGCGGCTTCAGGGGAGCCAGCTGAGAGGAGTGGGTCAGTGCCAAATGGCGACAGCGGGTCATCCATCAGGATCTCGTCCAGCTGGTGTTCTTCCTTTAGTGTAGTGGTGAAGAAGTCCGTAAAATGGGACAGAGGGTCGGAGAATGTGGTGCAAGCGTCAGCGCCAGGGATGTGATCCTGTGGCCCACTAACAGTAGTAATGGAGGGCACACCAGTCACCCCGGCTATCCTCTGGAGGTAGTCGCCATTTGGGTCCTCCTGGTAGAGGGGTGGCTGTTGGGGCTGGGAGGCTTGGGGGGGAGATTGTTGCTGCTGCTGCTGTGCTTGTTGTTGCTGCTGCTGGTGTTTAAGGAGGTGTGAGGATAACTCAACTGTCCCCAAAGCAGTGGCCATGCTTGGGAGTCCGTGTGCTCGCGCCTGGATCTCAAGCTCCTGAAAAAGGAACAGGAGTGGGTTTTATCTAATCTTTCAAGACCCAAAAAGCAGGGAGTAGCACTGACACAATCACCACCACACCTTGTTTTTTTTTTGTTTTTTTTTTACACATCTCCTCCACATACTGTTGTCAGATAGGGATGTTAAAATGTAGTCATTCAATCCTCTCCTGCACAATTGCTGCTTATCAGCTTTCAGTGACCTCACAAAGCCCTATTTGACCTTTTGTTACAAACACTTTATCAACATAAGTGTTTCTTAAAGTCTGTTTTTTTTGGTTTGTTTTGTTTTTTTCTACCTTTTACAATTTGAGCCAATTATAGGCTTTGTTTTCATCTTATCACTGCAGCAAACCTAGAAATCCTATAATAATGCTTTTTATCAAATATAGGCGTGCAAACACGTGTCTTTAAACAGTTGCTGTTTTTCCTTTTTGCTCATAACTGAATTAGCTCTGATTTCTGTAAGATATGATTTACAAAGTGGAATGACGTTTTACAAATAACAATGGATGGGGTGGGGGGTGTATATATGAGCTAACTAAGCGTGAATAACTTTAGAACGTCATAGTCAAAAGTACAAAGCTGAATAGTAGCTCAGAATTTTTTCAATTTTTTAAATTCCCTCTGACAGTACTGCAAGTTATTTGTTTAACCACCTGTTTCATTGCTGTTTTTACCACCAAAGGACGCTGAACACATGATGATTTTATTACCTGGATCCTCAGCAGCAGCCTCCTGTTGGCTTGCTCTAGCTTCTTCTGACGGTTCTCCAGCTCCCGAGCGTGCTGCTGCTCCTTCTGCAGCCACCTTATGTACTCCACAGAGGCCTTAAGTATGGTGCCTTTGTTCCACCTCATGTCTCTGCAGATAGGACAGATGTACAGAATAACCTTTTACACAGAACCCCCTGATGTAGGCAGAATATCTTTTCCAATAAAGAAAAGGGGGGGAAATAGGGAAAAGTTTTAACAGAGGATTTTTCCCCCTCTTTTAATGATATGAATAAGAAATGGAGACTTACATGGGGCAATTATTCATCCTTGGACATTACACGGAGACATAGAATGGGGATTTTAATAGAATAGTTAAGTAGCTATGTGGAAAGTCCATTCTTGTACCTCCTTGTTCAGTAAAATTAATCCTCAAGTAAAAATAGGTGAGAGAAAATGAGCTAAGTAGGAAGGCACGGAGAAAAATGAAGCTTTGGACTTAAGGTGCTAGAGTGCAAGTCATTCTTTTGCAGGTATTATTACTTTTTTTTTAAAAAAAGGACAAGGGACCTGCAGTAAAATTGTCCTTTTCCATGCGAGTGTGACGTTGGTCTGATCAGCGCCAATAATCTCTTTTATCCTGTGTTAATGGCACGGTGACAACGCTAACCTTCCATTTAAATTCGAAGCAAAGTTCAACGGCAAATAGATGGATGGTCTTCCACGCTCCATCTCTGTCTTCCAATTGTGCTTCAAACTTTGATTCAAATGGCTTGGCCTGCTTCTATGCATTTGACCCTTTCTTCATCATTCATGCTTCGAGTTGAACTGCTGGGACCTGACAAGGTGACGTACATCTCTGAGTGCGCAAACTGCGACAGAAGTTCAAGTGCAGCCCTTGAAAGTTGACGGAAATATGCTTAACCGTTTGAATTCAATGAGCAACATATAAAGTGTCTCTGTGTTAGGAATTTAATAAGACTCTCCCACTACACGAGCTCCTGTAATCATTTTGGTGATATGAAGTGAAACAGGGGCACTGTATCTGTCAAGTGAAGATCTTGCAACTTACGGGTCGTTCGACTTTGGTATAAGAGTCCCAAGCTCCTTAATTCTGTAGTTAATGTTGTATCTTCTCCTTCTTTCAACTAAGCAGAGCAAGAAATAAGAAATAAGAAGTTAGCCATAGTGTATTCTTTGCAAAAAGGTAAAAACCATCAAAGGAACACTTACTTAGATTATGGTTGTCCTTCTTCTGCCTCTCTTTGGCCATCACCCTGGTGTCATGCTCTGTCAAAAAATAAATCACAAAGGAGAATAAATGGATTAGCAACGCATGCTGATTTAGAAGCTGAAAGACAACGATCACAAAACTACACAGAGGGTCCAGTCAGTAGACACACAATCAGTTGTTTTGAGGGAGTTCAGAGCCGGGGTCACTGTGTAAAGCTTCTGCACAAGCCTGACCTCTTACACACACACACATACACACACAGAGCCCAGTTTATCCCCTCTGGCATGTCTGAAGCTCATTGTAAAAGAAAAAAAATTGTCACCACTTTTAGACTACTTATTCTGTAATTAAGACGTTTTAGCAAATTCACTAATCTCAGGGAGAAAAATGCCAGTGCATCCATATCTGAATGCACATTCTTCCAAATTACATAGTTAGGGACCTGAGATTGGATTTCCTAATTTGTCTCTGTTGATTCAATCAAGACAATTTAAGGTCGTGTAACAGCCCATTGTTCTCTCTGCCCACACTTAAATGAAACGGATGGTAATTTACTTATTTGCCCATTGAGAGTGAAGGATTCTTCAGGCATCCTTTCTATTTCCTAAATCAATTAGAGTATCTTAGCTTTATCCTTAGGATTAATAAGAAATGTCTAAAGGGCACACTGGGTTTGTGGTGAAAAAGCCGGCACATTTCTGAAGTTAATTAAGCAACTCTGTGACAAGCAGGACATTGTCAAATACCAGACAGAAATAAGCATGCACTTTATTTGCCTGACACACACAACTTAACTTGAATTTAGCACAAAAAATTTGCCAGCAGGTTGCCTGTTTTAGTTTACACGTTTCTCTTCCTCCATCAAAGCTTCAGAGCATAAAGGAATCACTTTTTTTTGTTTTAATTTTTGCATGTTTTTATGTTTAAATAGTTAAATTCTCCAAATGACAAAATGACCTCAGTCTACTTTTAGTTTTTTTGTATTTTTGTTTGCTTTTTAGCTAATTAATTTGCTTAATACTATGGTATGAGTTCATACCTGTGTATTCCCTTTTTACAGTGAGCTTTGTGGGATTAGATGTGGGGCTCATTCCACCATTAGGGGGGTTCATACCTTGTTCACCCCCATAGACATCCAGCATGCTGCCACCAAGAGACACCTACAGGAAGGAAAGAGGGGACAGGCAAAAAAGGGAGAGTTAAATAAAGGGAAGCCCATTTATGTGTCAAACAATTTCCCCACTTGGACAGAAAAAACCCAAACAAATACTTGTTTATAGCTGCTGTGTGTCTTGGTAAAAATAAGAAGAGGTTAGCAGAATGATCAGAGCCCTGATGTCTGTGATAGGACTTCTCAACAGGGGGTTGTAATCACCCATCCAGCTCAGCAGAGCAGGACAAACCCTGTGCTGTGACCCTCAATTGTTTCCATGTTGAGTTCCCTTGCTTGCCTTGCAAGACAAAGAGTAAAACAACTTAACAAGAATGAAAGCTAACTGTAACCTTATCAGGGAGTCCTTGGTGCTGACCTCCAACCCAGACTTTTACCAGATGCTTTGCCTTGATCCACAAAAGGCACCATTTCAAACCCGTCTCAGTTGAAACACTGATGCGCTCTGTGTTTAAAAACAGCATCCCATTAGATAAAAAGGGAGAGCTAGGTCAACTGCTTGAACAGAGGCAAAACTGTTTTCCTATGGGTCTCTTCTTGTCTGGGAAAGCATGCCTTGCTTTTGCCATAATAACGCCTTTTCACAAACCAGGGACGCGTCAGGATATTGCGTGCTGACACACATGTGTGTCTAATTCGCATTTGTATATTTATGGGAAAATCTTACAGAAGTCGCCATGGTAGCCAAGATACACACAGCCAGTTTTATCCATGATGTGTGTGTCAAATGTTACTACTGGAGTGGTGAATGGGACAAGGCTGCATGTCAAGTCAAGAGATGTGATGGAATGTGAGAGGAAGAGGAAAGAAGGGGTAGAAACAAAACAGACGACACCACTGTTGTGTTAAATATATGTGCAGCTTGTTTGTGTATTATATTTTTCTTTCCAATATTAGATAATAGAAAAGGAGGAGAATAAGGAGCAGGAAGCAAACATGCATATAAAAACAAATGACTGCAGCAAAACCCCATCCTGCTTTTACTGTAACCATTTCAATCCTTCTCCTGTTCGTGTTCCTGAATGTGTTGACATGGCAAAATAATGTGATGCATTATACTGTATGACTAATTAGGATGCACTGATCCAGTTAAGCATGGTATCATTTCTGAAGAAACCCATAGGGACCCATTAGGCCAGTCCAGGGGCTCAGTAACTCCTTCCAACCAAACCTCTCACTCTCCTCTCTTCAGTTGTGCTTCTGTCTTCTTTGGAAACCAAAATGGCTCTTCCATTCTCCTCCTCCTCCTCAAACTCTGCTCCTTATCTCTTCCTCCATCTCTCATTCCCTTTCTGTCACACTGTCTGCTGTGATGTACTCCGTTTCACTGTATCTACATGCATTTGTATCTACGTTCATTTCAGAAACTGTGTATTTGCAGCGATTAGAGCCACATTCTCCAACCAAACAGACCTTTTAACTGTTTCCTGACCACAAATCAATGTGATAGCATGCAGTGTTTTAACATTAGCTCTCTTGAAAAGAGTGGACTTCAATGAGACGTGTTTTATTTTTATAGAAATCTTAATCTACTTTGTTGAACTCATCTAGAGATGTCGCTAAGCCTGAGTGAACTTTGACTCAGCTCTTGGCTTAAGCTGACCTCAAAGTGAAGCAGGTTCCCATTTTCCCAAGCTAGTCAAGCCTGCAACTGAATGTTTGGGTGGAGGAACCACACTTTTAAGTCTATTAATCGTTGAAAGAGAGGAATCATTAGTTGATGAACGTGACATGAACCTAACTACGTCTAGTTTGAGTTGTTCAAAAAACAAAGCAGGTTGATTTAGAAATCATTGCAAAAGACATGCAGATGTGTGTATAATAAAAGGCATAATAAACAAGGTTAAATGTGGCTATTAAAGCAAGACTTAATGTGGTTCATACTTACATTGTTTTGCATTATGATGTTAGGCTCCATGCAATCCAAGCCTCCATCATTGAAACCGGATTCAAGACTAATTAGGTCATCAATAACTTCATCCATTGGAAACTAAAAGAAAACAGTAATTTCAGTGTACTCAAGGACAGATCTATGATGTTTGTATACTGTCCATGTCGTTCGTGATGTGACCATTTTAACCATACTAGCTATGAAACCGGGTTGAAACTGAGACTAATCCAATAACAGACATGTGCTTTACAGCCACATTCAGTGGTTTGTTAGCACCGATGGCTGAGAAGACATGCATCTGTTGCTAAAATTGGTTTCCTCGTTTGAAAGGGTACTCTCATCAGAGGCTGTATGTCTGAAGTTATTGATGAACACATCAGAGAGAGGGAGATCGATAGCGGCACCACTTTGTTTAGATGATAAGTCACTCTCTGTGTAAAGATTCATAGTCAGTCCAGATATGAATAAAGCCCTTCTGAAGTATCTGTGTGTTACTGTCTATCCCAACAAAGTGTGTGTCATGATTTATTGCTATTGATTGGAAAAGATTAGGAAATAAAGCAGATCTAAAAAATCAACAGAGGAAAATATTTTTGTGAGAATTCAGACTGTTGATGGGAAATGCTTCAAGGATGTTGTGAAATCTTTGAAAATGATGACCCACAGTTTATCAGTATGTGACCCAGCCTGTGGCTCAAAATTTCTGTTGCGATATGACTCAGCCACATTTTGAACTCTCTCATTTTCAGTTCCATATATTAATCATTCTTATTCTTTCTTTTTCCACCTACCTCGCCGTCATGATTGGTCATGGTGAGCAGGGTTACGGGGCTGTTAGGGTTGCTGCTGTCGCTGACTGGAGGCATGTGTCCATTCCTCATGATTGGCACAGTGGAGAGCGGCTGACCAGGAGTGTGTGGATGTGGCACAGAGTGGCCTGATCCAGCTGAAGAGGCCAGCTTGGAGCCCAGCGTCAGGTACTGCTTCACTGGCTGATTCTGACTTTGGTGGAGGTGGAACTTGGAGTTTTCCAGGTGGCTTTGTACCTTCAGAGAAAAGCAAATGAAGTTGTAGTTGCCTCAACATAAAAGAAAATCAGGATGTTGGCGATTGCGCATGGTTCTCATCGACGGATACAGAACTGATTTAAGGGTGCGCTCAAAACGATCACATTCAAAACTCAACAAACGGATTTGACCTTCATGATTTTAGTGACTTATTCACAGAAAACCTACAGGCTTGTAGTTGTTTTGTAAAGTGTAACCCAGCATTCATTAAATGTTCATTAATGTTGCCGTTATTTTATTTTTTTTTTGGCAAAATAACATCTTAACCAAAGATTTTGTGTTAGTTTTAACAAAAAAAGAAAGATGGTTAAGGAAAAGGTTTGGAGTATTTTTCTGAGACCTGAGCTGAAGTTAAAGTAGTTTAAGTAGTTAAAGTACTTTTTTTTTGTACTTGCCTTGATAAGCGTAACATTGCATTTAGAATTACCATTACCCCAGTCAATAAAACAGCCATGCAAAGTTTGCAAGTCATCTGCATAACATATGGAAACATAAAGAAATAAATAACTTTTCTCAACTTTGACTTTCTTACTTTTGAAGCTCTGGTTGCATCCCGCATTTTGTAGTAACTGCAGTCACTTAAGTGTGGCATTCTCAGAAAAGCCGGTAATCTTCAGTTTGGTTTATTCGAGTTTAGCAGCAGGTTAGTCTTTTAGGGATCCAGGTCTGCTGCTGATGTCCCGTTAAGCTGCTGACTTCTCAGTGTCTGTCCTTTCCAGGCCCCTACCAGTGTTTTATAAAGGGACCTAAGTGAACTAATTAGGCCCACAGCTGGGCGTAAGCCTTTATGTTGCGTAGCATGATAATCACTTCAAATAGCAGACTGTTAGATCATCGAGGGTTTGATCACCGCAGGATATCTGCCTTTAGTGTCTATCACTAATTCATCTGGACCGCCCCTTTCTGTTTGGCTGACCAATCAGCGATCATCTCCCAAAGTCCTCTGCTGTCTGCTTCAGGGGTTGTGCAGCACAATTGACCCTTGTTCCCCAATGACGGTTTTAAATAACTCTTCTAATGCCATTTTTAACCAAGCCATTTCATTCATTCATTGGTTTAATGTAGACAGTGAAGTGTTAAATCAGTTCAGGTAAAATAAGTGCAATAGGGTTATTTTGAGGTATTTATTTTGAAATGCGAGCTATTTTCAGACAGAACATTTCACCTTAACTGGCCAATTTTTGTACTCGCTTGGTTCCCACAAAGATGTTCTCTGTTGTAACTTTATTAGTTAATTGTTTGGGAAGTATTTTTAGGAGCAGGAATGATATTTGTAAATTTAGCTGTGATTTTATAAAGTTCTTCTGTCATTTATAAGTAGTTGGAACCTTAGTGCTGGTGATCAGATTCAGTTGACTGCTTTAACTGAGGAAGTGAAACCTGGGTTTAAAAAAGCTAAATTTTTCATTCACGTTGACACATTTAGAGATCTTTCTCTGTCCTATAAACAGGTGACAGATGTCACTAATCAAAAACTATAGAAAAAAAAAAGGTTACAAAGCAAGTATGTAGCTTTTGATTAGCATTAGCTATCAAAAGTTTCTAAAAAGCTAAAAAGTTGCTAAAAGTAGCAACAAATAAAGAGGGGAAAGTTATTCTGAAAAATTGACTTGCTGAAATCGATTATATAGCTTGCGCTAAGCACATTATGTTTGCTGCTTTTACAGCAACAACACCACTTTTTTAAAAGAGATTAAATGTCAAATGTCACTCAAAACCTTTAGCTTTTAGCTGGCAACATACTAAGGCACCCAAGCTTTTTAAATTCTCCTCGTCAGCTGGACTAGCTGTCCTAATTCACTACTCATCCACCTAACTGAGAACAAGCTCATCACAATACTCAACTTGTCAGTTGTAACTGAGAGCTCCTATCTGACTTCTCCTGGTCAAACAAGATCCCAGTTGTTAGCCAATCAACATTTTTTTCCACTACGGATAGCAGGAAGGATGCCAGAGCTGCTACACACCGCATCTGCTTTGTGTGACAGCAGATTGTCCTGGTTTCACTTCAGCCCTCTCACTACTGTAAATGCCGGAGACACGCTTGTTATCCACTTAAGGGTATCTGATTAGATTTGAGCAGTAATGGTGCTTCAGTCACCAAGGCCAAGCGTGACAATGGTGGGCCTGTGCATGTGTGAAGTGAAATTTATCTCTGCCTGCCATACACATAGGATAGGAATGAGATAAGAATCTAATCAATCAGGGTTCAAGTTTGGGATTGCTGTGGATGTTTCAGACCTTCCAGTTTGTCTCCTTTTCAATAAGACCACTAGCACCTGCCTCAACAATTGAAGCTGTGTCTGTGATTACAGGCAGAGAAGAGGTCACAGGTTCACTCTCTATTTAAACACATTAGCACGGCTACTGCTGGCATGCAAACATGTAGTAAACTGAAAGAGCTTTTTTGTTGTTGTTGTTGTTGTTGTTGTTAGGTTTACCACTATTTTCTGAACAACAAGCTTAGTTTCACAGGAACCTTTGAATTTATTTTAGCACAATTTATTTTATACTATATGATTCATTTGCAGTTTTACGCAGGTAAAATATACAAAACTGTTATGAAGGAAATCATTAGTATCTTAAATCCCTAAAATAAGTGTGTCAGATCCAGACTGTGCCCTCCTCCACACGCATACCCTATTTTTCCATTTCCTCTTCAGCTAAACTTCTCCCCATCTGCGGTAGACATTTTACATGATTTCTTTGGCTTAATCAAATTCAACAAGTGCACAAAACAGCAACATTAACTAAACTGTCAATCACAGCCATTTAAAAAACTGTAACCATGCTCTGCTCTATCTAAAGCCTTAGAGTCCATTTTGATATACTCTCTTGAAAGCATGCTTTCTTCCGCCCTTCTCTCTTCAATGTATTTAGTAGTTGTCTTTACCTCACAGTTAAAAGGTGCATTTCTCTGGTCCAGACTGAAGTGCTGCACTCCCATTCATTCTAACAAACGAACCTGCAGCTTTTCCTCAAAACGAATACCTCTTACCAAATTCAGTTTCAGTCTTGCCCAAGTTCTCCTTTCACTTCAAAAAAATCGAACAGCTTATGAAACACTGGGTGGTGGTGACATTAGTTAGCTGTACAAATTGTGGACAAACCTCCGAAGAGGTTTGGATTCATTTCTGCAAAAGCACTTGACACCATTTTATCACAGAAATGGAATGCAGAGTGGGAATGTCGAATGATCTTTTATCCCCATCTTGAATCTAAGATAAGATGAAAGCGCAACAAAAAGTCTTATCTGTTATGTACTTTTTTGCTGAGCCTGCTACCAGTACATAGCTGTAACCACAGACAAGATTGCGAAATATGTGGGAAGATAAAACTTGGATAGAGAACTTATAAAAACAAATTGTAGTCCATTGTGGCTTTACAGTTACTCTGCTTAATACATGACTGACAATCGCTTCTGCATGTAATACAAATGCACTTTTCTAAATGTGTCCTAAAGCCTATGGACTGTATTTAAGTCAATGCATCCTACCTGCAGAAGTTGGATCTCTGTCAAAGTGATCACTTTGACCACACAACATCGGCTCATGGCTATCCAGAGTGGCAGCGTCTCCCACCACAGGAGCTGCAGAGTCTTACAGAACAAGAAAGATGCTCAACAGCTATGGCTGTGTCTCACACCGAGACATGCGGACAAGAAGAGGAAGAAGAAGAGAGGTGCAGCAGCCCTCCTTCCTGAGCTTTTGCAGAAATATCAGAAAGGAAGGCATGACACATCAGCTTATTTGAGAGCTGCACGGGCTGTTTCCTTTGTGCATGTTTCTGGTCAGAAAAAGGCCTGACAGAGGCAAAAGTACAGATGGAAGTTTGGGGGTCGTGTGTAGAAGCGAAATAAGTTGACAGACTGAGTTCCTGCTTGTGGGATCACCATGCCTTCCTGCCTCCAGAAGATCCAGCTCAGCTCAGCACATTCTGTCAGGTTATCTTCATGACACTCACTTCCCTTGGAACACCAGTGAACCACCACAGTTCTAGTTTAAACTAGATAAACACAATAAAACCTCGACGTGTGTAAATATACTATGTGTGCTGTTCACCATGCTCATGCAAACTTGTTATCTTGTGCTGTACAATTGGAGTATTTAAAAATCTTATATGCTGTTTGGCTTATCTAAAAATGTCTGACTCAAATAAAGAGCAGCATTTCTCAGTAGTTGAACTAACACACACACGGTCAGGTAATTTCAGCATGTGTGTTTTCCCAAACATTGGCACAGAGTGCTGGTTCCACTGTTTCCATCTTTGACCTGGAAGTAGCAGAGGATGTCAATATGCAGAAAAGATAGAAACTGCTAACAGCACAAAATAAGAACAAATAATACTATGAAAAATAAAGGAAATTTTAAGTGTACAGCATCTTTAGAGAAGTATGATTCACTACTCCTCATAGTGCTATTTTAATGCCTGGTTAATTCCTTCAGTTGCTTAAGTCCTTTACTCTGTGATGTTTAGGGGTAAATTACCAGAAAATGACCACCTGCAGTTTTCTTATACTTGGACAAGGACAGAAGTCCAGGTACCTAGAAAGTATAAAACTGGTTTACTCTGCAATGCACATGAACTTGTAAGGTACATGGCCACTATAAAAATCAATACTTTTCTTAAATGGCTTACAAGGACAATTCTGATCCTGTTTCTTGGTTCAGTCTTTGCCAAAATGAATAAATAAATGAGAACTTTACAAAACAGGGTTGAAGAGAAACAAATCAAAACTGTTGATTTCAGATAAGTCAGATCTGTTGTTTCATTCATAACATGTGTTTGCATAACTCTGTTATCTCAGAATATTTATGGTGCATTCCAGGTGTCTTGTAATTCCAAGTATCTAAAAGTAGTTGACATTCTTACTGCACAAACTTGGAGGAATTGACCTTTCTAAATAGTCAGCTGGTGAGTATCTACAATTATGTCATATAAGAGTAGATAATCACAAACTAAATGTAAAAAAAAATGTGCCCCAATGAAACATCAGCAGATTTTGATCATAATGAATGAAAAATCAGACTGAAGTGACATTTCAGGAACAACCCAACCGTAACAACCGTGTCCTAATAGAAGCCATAGTCACAAAAATGGTCCAACAACAATGGACTACAGATGAGAATAGGTGTAACTCTCATGAAATCTTTGGGTCTGCTGCAACTTATGAGTTTTCATTTGGTCCTTTCTGGCAAAAAATTCCATTAGATAAATAACTTTTGAAGAAAAGTGATGATTATCTACTGACATATATGCTCAGACACTTTCTGGGCTATCCCAATCTGAAAGGCATAAACAACAAAAAGCTTCATTTTCAATGTAAACACACCCTTGGAAAAGTGAAATATAGTAAATATCATAGCTGAACAACTCATTAGTCTTTATAAATTAAGAGCCACTGTTTTATTCGCACTGCTGATTCAGCGATTATTGCAAACAGAAACTGGGGGTTTCTTATCTTTTGATACACTGTAATAAACACATCAGAATTAATTTGAGGACATTGAATGTAATAAGACAAATTGAATCACAATGATTCAGTTAAATCAGTTCAACATAGATTATGCTTTTTAAAGAGGAAGTCTCCTTTCAGCTGTTAAAATGCAGTTTGTCCTGCACGTGTTCATGAAAGATGATTCGATTAGACACAAAAAGCCAGTGTTGATATGTCTGTATGTGTACAGTAATACTTAACCAGTATTTACATTGTTGCATCTACAACTCTTTGCCCTGATTTGAATTTGACATGTGTTTTTATTCTTTGTATGGTGCATCAGTATAACGATATAAATCAGGGCTTGTTGATGCCTGTAGATTCCAGTGCCATTCCCATTAGATTTTCTTCCATCCACCATCACCCATGTGTGTATTTGTCTGCTTTTTTGTTTATTTGATGTCCTCTTTGTGTACAGTCTGGCAGATCTATCCAAATTCCTGGCTGGCCATTTTTGGATCATCTTGGCTCAAGCCACAAGTCCTCACCTATGTTAGTCCCTGTGCACAGCATGTTTTAAACATCAGGGACTTCCTTTAAGAGCTGGCCTGCTTCTGAGACAACACTTCAAAGTGCATCTCCTACATCTGAGGACTGTTTTATCCTGCTAGAAAAGGAATGCATAATGGGCGCAGCACCACTGCACTTTTAATGATTCTTATATGAATTAAATATTACTGCTATTTTAACTGGATTACACATGAAATTGTGTGTGATGGTGTGCGAATCAGTGTGTTCTTGTTACCTTGATGAAATATTGAATTTATGAAAATAGTTTTCTTCAATAGTTCTGTGAAAATAATTAAGGATCATACGTAAGGACAGCTTGCTGTAAAACAATGTAAAGGTGCATTTTTTGCCTCACCAATTACTGCAATGATACTTACAGTAAGTTAAATACATTCAGTTTTTGTTTTTTTACAACCTCAAAACATTCAAAAGTTACAGAGTCTTCTTTCTTATTGATTTATTTCACTCCGTTTGCACAAACTTGACAAATGTTACATAAACAACTTGTGTAGACAGAGGGGACTTTGGAAAGTTGGGAGCCTATGCGAGGAGAAGGCGGATGCAGTTCAGCCTATAGCCTTTCAGGCAGTGCAGATGAGATGTAATTAGTCAAAATGGAATAATACAATTTTTGCTTTGGTTGGAGCATGTTATTTTCTGTGAGCAGTGAAAAGAAGCCTGTTTGTTCACAGGCACACCTGAGAGGTCATCCTCTGCACACATGCATATATTCTTGTATGCATGCACAGTGCCTCACAGAGACATGCTTGTGAAACTTGGCCTTGTATGTATCCTGCTGACATATTAATTAGTGGCCTTACAGGATTACCAATGGCTCACAACTAGTTGGTCTCATCTGATCTTTTAAACCAGCATCTAAAATCTCAGTTTTTTTCATTTTCTACGCTATCGCTCTGAGAGTCTGTGTGTATAGTACAATCTTAAAGGCATCATTTCTTCACCAAGTTGTAATACTTTCATCTGTTTGTGGATGTGCTTCATTGTTTTTGACCTCTAGTTTGAACCCACTTCCATGTCAGCCCTGACTTTATTTTTAGCCATACCATCATTTCAATGTGGCTTCACATTCTTCAAAGCAACTTGAAATGAGGGGGGCATGCAAACTTCCACAATCCGCAAAAATAACTAGGACAAAGCTTTGACATACTAAATAAAAAGGAAAACAAGGAAAGTAATTGAATGACATAGAAAATAGAATGTGTTTATTGACCCCCAAATCATTTGAAAAAAAAATTAAGCACATATGGCAAGATCCATAAAGTCCAATCTTGGAGGGAGAAGAGTTCGCTGCTTTTTAACGAGCACAAATGCAGAACTACTACTACTACTACTACTACTACTAGGAGATCCCAGTTATCAAGTGAAATTCTAACATTTTCATTTACTGATCATTATGTTTTCATGTTTTGGTTCTGTCACTTTATTTCACAGTATTTTTTACGAATGCAATGCTATATATAAAGACAAAATCAGAGATGAGGATTATGTGTAAACTGCTGTGTAGTAGTTCTGTAAGGGAAACTCATCCTTGACCCTCACTGTCCAGTAAGCTGGAACAGGAGAGAGCGGTGTTTAGTGTTGTTTCTCCAAATGATGTCAGAAAGCCTGACTACAGACAACCTTTAATCTCTCACTCTGGCAGACAGTGAAAAGAAGACCTAGTGTGCTTCTACTATAACTATGATGATGAAGTCTTATTAAAAATATGCACATGATTGATTACAAGATAGTTGTAGCTCAGGAAGTTAACAGCCTTTAAAGCCTGGACAAAGACATTTTTTATGGCAGAAACAAGTATAGGTTTTCTTAAATATAGCTCTAGTGTAACAATTTATTAAACTACCATTTATGTTTTATTTTTGCACATCTTAGACAGAATCATTATATAATGAAAAGTCTAAAAAAAAAAGGCTTCATAGACAGAATCAGTTTTTCTCTACACTGTTATTTAATCGAATTAAACTCTGAGATTGGTGAAGAACACGATATATAAATTTATGGTATCAGGGAAAGAGGAAAAGGGTTTGTGATGGGAATTTTTTTCATTTGACGTCACTTTTGATTGGCTCTTTGTTTCTGATATTCTTTTTTGCAATCAGAGCAGGTTAAATATTCATAAATTCAACTGCTTAAGTATTGAATCTTGCAGTTTATAGCCACCGTTTTCATTGTGAAGACATTGCAATTTAACATCAGAAACTATGGAAATGATTAACATCCCAGGAAATGATTTCATTCAGCTGTAATCGTTCTGAGAAAAATATTTTCTTAAAGGTATTCTTTAAATCAGAACAAATCATACGACCATCTCTTATGAGAAGTTCTGTTGTCTTTCCCTCCTATTTTCTGAGTTCTAACCTTTTATTCAGGAAATGTTTGGTATGTTTTCATTATTTTTACAATCAGCTTCTCATAAGATAAGATCCTGTCTATATGTGAGACATATTACATCATAATTTTAGGTATAAGTCCTACTTTAATTATAATGCTTCTGGTACAGTGGCTGTGAAAGTGTATGTTTAGCCAACATATTTTTACTTTTTTATGTTTTAAAACTATTTCTACTCAATATTTAGAGTCAGATACAACGTTTTGTTTGTGTTTAGCTGTGATTTTAATTAAACGGTACTGTAAGACTAGAAGCTTATTGGTAAATATAATGCATAGTATATTCAAATGAAAACAATTTTGGATAAAACTTTGAATTCACTCATTATTTATCGCTGACAAGACAGCAGAATCCTAGCACAGCTTCAGAGAGAGAGGATTGCACCAATATAAAGTGCATTTCTGGCCTAAATTTTCAGGGCACTGTTCAAAAACCTTTGGTGAACATATTTTGATTAGCCACCCCTCCCACTTTCCCTTCCACTTCCCTATCCTTAATCCTAAATTTGATTGTGGAAAATTAAATAATGCAATAGCTGTTTAATGAGAACTAAGCAGAAAATTAAATCAACTTTGACCTTACCCGAGCTAATAATATATGGTTTGTACTGTGGACAAAGAGCTGTTTGTCTGCTTATGTCTGGCTATCTTTGTGCCCCTGCCGTTTGAACGAGTAAGCTGCTGTGATGGAAGGAGGAGCTCCAAAGCACTTCTTCCCAGCATGAGAGGAAGAGTAAAAATAAAAGAGAACAACATGCAGGCTGCAGCTTTGATCCAATGCTTACAGTTTATCGTTGAGTGAATCATACCACATTTAGTTCTGACAAAGACTCGACATCAGTGTTGATTTACAAGTTAACATGACTTTACTGTAGATGTTGCCATGTTTGTTAGCTAATGAACAGAATGACACTGTGTGTGCTTGGATGTAGTGCATGAATGTACATCTAACAGCAATGCACCCTAAGAGCCACAGCTTTAACCAGCTGATCTGATGTTGGACTGAGGTTTAGAATGATCACAGGTTCCTAAATATGATCAACTTTACAAGACCCAAAGCAATTATGAGTCTTTTTGGTTAAAGTAAAAATAAAACAAACAAAAAAAACACATCTCCATACAGCATACAAGCATACAAATCTACTATTTCGTTAATGTTATTAGTGCTATTTTTAAAAACATCCCTATTTACTTTCCAGATCCTATTGGATCATCCAGCTCTGCCTTGCTTATCACGCCAATTGCTAGTCGCTGCAAAATTGAGTAATTAGCTGTGCCTGAGTTCAATTTATTGTTTTTTTTCCCATCATTTAACCACTACTGCTTCCAAGTGTGTTACACAGTCTCTGCCAACCTTTCCACTCATCTCTTCAGTGTGAATGCCAACCATTTCTATTAGCAAATAGGGTTCAGAAATACTTTAAATTCACCAACTTTAGACACATGACTTGAATTGTTTGAACCTAAAGTAGAACAGAAGTGGTTTTATTAAATACCGCCATCACCAACCAATTTAAAGTAATCAACAGGCATTCATGAGGGCACTTTTCTAACCTTTTGTTCTCTTTAAGTTACTGTGTTGTGCTTTGAATATGTCAGGTCATCTTCACAGATATAACTGCATAGGTACCCACACAAAGAGGCCAAAGAGAAAAAGACATCAGCTAAGATCTTGGAGAAGCCAGTGTTTTTCTTCCTATAGATCTCAGAAGGAATATAAAGCCATTTGCAAACAATGTGGAGGCCATCATTCTACAGTGAGAACGATTATTTGTGATTGGAAAACATTCAATGCAGTTATCAAACCTATGGGTTTGGACTACAAATAAGTTCCCCCAAGGTCAGACTATGCAAAGCTCAGAGAAAATGGAAAAACCCAAAGTCTAAAAAGTTGCCTTTAAAGACCTCAACCAGCATTTTAGTCATTACAGTTCATGACAGTGCAGATAGAGAAAAACTTAGCAAGCATGTCTTGCCTGGGTTGCCCGGAGAAAGCTTCTTTTGTCAAAAAAAATGTTTGTTTGACAGATGAGACCAAGATAGAGTGGTTTGGTCATAGTGCACAACAGCACATTTTATGAAAACCAAACAGCATATCAGCACAAACACCTGACACCAACTGCGAAGCACAGTGGTGGAGGGCTGTTGAATCGGGCTTCTGTTGCAGACTCAGGACCCAGGCGTAATACTACAACAGAATGGCCAAAAAACAGAACCAAATCAAAAAACCTTGCAATAACTAAGCTTTAATCTGATAGAAATGTAGCAGACTTGAAAAACAAAGGTGTAAAGAAGAGTGACTACATTTCTTTTACGATGATACGGTGATAACAGAAAATAATTAAGTCATGTAGCGAATGTAATCACAGCACACCACGTTTCTTACACATTGATTCTGAATTTTTGGCTTAAATGACATCTGACAAAATAATATCTCATTTTCTTTATTTTTGTTCGTTTGTAATATTTTAAACCCGTTGCAGATCAGATCTTTTTTTTAGTGATGTCCTTATTCATACTATGTGGAAAATAGTGAAGTTTGTATGATACATTGCACATATGAACAAAAACTAACCATAATATGTTATTGTTATTGCATAATTTATTGTCACAAATGATCACTTTTAGCTTGGTATATTTCAGAAACAAAGACAGAACACAGAAAAGGCATCAAAGATGAAAGATCTACCTGGATGTACTGTGTTTAAGCATGTATGACACAAACAATGCATACTTACTGTTGTAGCCATCTTAAATAGAAGGCAGTTCCATATGTTTTAGGGCTATTAAGAAGCATTAAATATAATTCTCCCTCTACTCTATTTACATCAAAGCTATATTGTCATGGCTGGAATGTAAACTGCTGCTGGAGCTTTCCTTTGTATAAGATGTACTGATATCTTGAAACAGAGCCTCTTAGGCTAAAATGTACAAAGCAAAACATTGTCTGTGTTTGTATGTGTGTGTTTTAAAGCCTTTCTGTAACTTAGGGTGCATTCTATGCATCAGAAAACCATACAGCGACTTTATATACTCAATTGTTTTTTTAAATTTTATTTCCATTTTATTTAATACTGTTTTACTTCTTTAACACCCCCCCCCCATCTCTCTCTCTCTCTCTCTCTCTCTCTTTCTGTTTTTCTTTATGCTTCTGGTTATCTAACACCAGAAGAAAAGGCACCTGTGCGAGGCTAACTTGAGACGACTCCAATCTTTTTCGATGGGAGACTAAAAGGCTAACTTAAAAGGCGTGTCTCAGAGTATTAATTGCATGACATGTCTCAAGTAGGTATGGGAAATATTCTGTGTAGCAATTAAAAATAACAGAGAGGAAAGACTGAGTTTGAGCTATATTAGAGGAGGCCTGAACTATCTTGGTGTGTGTAAGATGCAACAAAGATTTTCTAAGTTTTTCTAAGGTCTTGCTCTTTAATTTTTTTGTCTGTGACTTAACAGCACATTAACTGTAAATAACTGAAACATAGTTTTGCTGACCACTGAATGTAAAAGATCTTTTCTACTCTGTTTTCTTACAAAAAGTACAAAATTCACATTGATTTGTTTATCTCGTTAAGTTTGTTTTTGCCAGCAGGGTTAAATTAAGTGAATACCATATTGGATTTGATTGAATCTGATGCTATTTAAATTCACGTTATTCAGTAATAAGTATGACCCATACATCTTTTATTTTCTTTCAACATCCAAGTGAGCTTTTAAGGTAATTTCAGGGCTGTCAGTAAACAAGGCCACCCTTTTACTATTCACAGTCAATATCATTGTTAAGCAATTATAAATTTGATTTGAAGAAGTCATGGAAATTTAATTAGCAGTCTACAATATTAATTAAGCTGCACTTCTAGCCGATCAATGATCTAAACATTGCAGTTTTGATCTGCTTGCATACACAAACTGATCAATTTTTACAGCATGCTGAAATATCATCATATGATATTATCCAACCAAGTCTGAAGGTTATGCAGATAACTCAGGGACACGTTGAGATGCATTTGTTTACCTGAGACATGCAAAGGTGTGCCACGTACCTGTCCGTACCAGTTATATTCCAGCATTGCGACTGCAGTTTCAGTCGTGCCAAAAAAAAAAAAAAAAGTTCAACTGTGGCCTGTTGCCCTCTTCTCGGTACAACTGCTAGTTTTCCCTGTGTGGAAACACTATTGTCAGGACTCAGAGGGGGAACCAAGCAAAAGCTGGGCCATTACACACACATTTTGTACACATGGGCTTGCAAGCATACGCACACTCACTTACACACCCCTGGCTCTCCTGTTGAATTTTAGCACTCCAAGGGCTTACGACCTGTTGATAATGAACCTGAACCCATTATTTTGAGTCAATGAATTGAAAGAAATAGGGCAAAGAATGAAAGCCACAGGGCCAATTAACGGCATTCTTTGATGTATTACCCTCGCTCACTACTCAAGCAGACCGCTCTGCGCCTTTTGTCTTTATCCCCTCTGTTATTCATTAATTATTCTGAGCGGGGTCAGAGTTCGTGTGGCTAATTGTGCAGACCGTCTCTCTTTGAGGATGGCAAAAGATTCACCAAACGCTGACACTCCCCCTGACTGTGCCCAGCCACCTTGAATTATGCCAATTATTCCAATTCTTTGATTTTTTTCCACCTTCCTCTTTCTGTTCTATCATTGTATCTCTCTTTTCCTGTCCCCTCCTCCCGCCCTTTGAGTTGTCTACACCACTGGAATCCACCTCTATCTCTACCTCTTTTACACACAGATTGAATTTTGACGAGATGATCTTTAGCGCTAATACGTTAACACCTTCTCAGGTTAAACTTTTTTTCTTCTTTGCAGTTTGCATGTCATTTTTTTTTATCATTTATGTTTTTTTGCATCACTTTCCGCATTTTTTTAAAATCAGGAATGATTTGAATGTATATGAGTGGAACTGTAGCTTTTGCAGACTGTGATTACTGAATATGTCCACATGCATGGAGCTGACATGACAACTTTTTATAACAGACAAGATGGCTGGGAATGGAAAGGAATGAAATGGGAATGGCTGAAGATATCCAACCATTGACCGTAAATGACAGTGATCTTGAACTCAAATGTTGGCTTTACCATGTTGTAAAATGATGTGTAAAATGAATGTATCATGTATTCTGTTACATGGTTGGATTTATCATTCAATGAGGATTATCTTTCAGTGTGCTGGTTGTGATGTTATGCACTGATGTATCAGAGGTTGGTCAACTTTAACCCCTTATTCTATCTCTGTGTTTTTTTAAATAGAAATCACACTAATCCCACCTGGAAAAAGCAAGTTGAATGTGTCTGATGTGATTCTGAGTCCAGACTCTACTTTCAAGGTACACCGAGCACAGTGTAATTTCTGTGAGTCCGTAAAACTGCAGATTAAAAGCATTCAAAGCAGCAAATTATTCCTCATCTATTAACTTATTTAGGTAAACTGCTTAACATTATCAGTTGTAAGAATGGTTTTCAAAGAGGCATTAGAAAATGTTGACAGATTATCTCAGTGGGGTGCCTCTTAACAATAGCCAGTTTGGCATCCATGTTGCTTTTACCTGTACACTGAGCTATCTCCAGCCAGTTACATCAGTCCTATGTTGGATCTCATCCTATCTGTAGCTCTGTCTCTTTCTGGTCCTCTCTCCCTCTGATAATGCTGTTTTATGTTTCTTTGTTGAATCAGCCCTGTTTAAAACAGCTGTTTACTTTTATTGAATCTGCAAAAGCTTAGTTTCAGAGATCACTTGCAAGACCTTGTATAAAAACTTAAGCCTTTTCTTTTTTCTTTCAGTTCTAGGAAGTATATTCCAAAATAAGTCATTCTTAACATATTACTCTTATTTTTTAACGTTTTTATAATTTATTCACCCTTTCGGGTGAATCGGGTGATCAGCTCAGGATTTCATAGGATGTATATATGATTAACCATGCATTATTTTTTGTTTGACATCATACAAATCAAAGCTTATTGAAAATGGTCTGACACAAAGAGGAAATCTGTCCTGAAATCACATTGATCAAAACTTTTATAAACCGTGTATGTCATGCCCTGCAGAATGGATAGGAAAGGGACCATTCAGCTTGGTGGATATTTATTGTATGGGGTTGTGTTAGTGCTTGTTTCTTTGGCAGCTTATACATTAATGAAGGCCCCATCTATGCTGTAAATGCTGTATGCTTTAGAGCAACATCCACTCCTATCCAAACAGAGGAAGGCCTTGCATATTGCAGCAAATCCGTACAAACTTTTGCTCAAAAATAAGTCATTTAACTTTAAAAAAATAAATGTTAAAGTTATTCATTCTATCTTGACTATTTTATCCAGATTTTATCCAGATCAAACAAGTTTTTAGGTCAAACTAAGCTCTTTACTCATCTGTTTACATCAGTTTAAAACAAGTAAGTTTGTGTCCGTTTCACCAAAAAGTTCAGCCTTTCTTCAACAAAAAGGGGCTTTCTTTTGGGTATTAATTGGTTGACATGACTTGCCAAGGTCCTTTCACAGGGCAATTATTGAGGTAGTAAAAAGAACCTGTGATGTGGTCAGGCAAGAGGATGGATGGGGCATCACGTGTTGTAAGCAGACGGAGTTAATGTCATTAATTACACCCTCCCCAAAAACTTTGATTCCGCACATGAGTTGTCGTAATTTCACTAGGCCTCCAAAACCCTGCCCTTCGCTGTTAACAACAAATTAAATCTATGAGAAAGTACTCAGGAATGAAAGTCACTTGTGGGAAAATATTCAATTTAGTTTTAGTAAAAGCCACATAAGCAATATTTCTGCTTTTGCTACGACCATACCTCGCCACATAAGCAACAAGATACACAGATCTACAGTCACAAAGAATGTTATTTCAGTATAGTAGTGTAAAGATGGACTGGATCAAAGGAATTAAAGCTAAATCAGTGATAATATAATGGTAAAGTAACATTTGGAAGCACAGATAAATTGTTTCTGAGTAAATCACAAGCATTAATTACACAGTAGGATTTTTTTTACCAGACACACCTTTAAACTGGATGATCCTGAAGTTTCCAATCCAGCTGAAAATAGCTTATACCTCATGATTTTTCACAGTCAGTCCTGATTTCAGCTGTTCCTCGGAAACACATTGCTTGGTTTAAGATGAAGATAAGCTCATGGGTCACATCAGTATGTAAAAGAAAATGCTACATTATTTTCTGGTATAAGAATAGTCACATGATACCCCATATAAAACCCATATAAAATTACATGTAATTCCTTAAAGCATGTCCTTATGTGGAAACTAACCGACTGTCTGGTTAGCTTCAGGAGGAAAACCTGCTATTTATTTAGGAATGGACAGATGTTAGATTAAAAACCGTGTACGATGATAACCCCTTTAACAGAATTATGAGGTCAGACAGTCATCTCTTAATCAAATTCTAACACTGCTCATCTGACCTATGGATCTCGGAAATTGTACCAGAAGATATGGCCACATGTCACTTAAGGCAAACTGTTTAACATACTGTAATATGTGTAATAACAATAATACTGAGAATGAAATAAACAGAGACTATTTCATTCTTAAGTCAAATATAAATTTGTTTTTGATATTAGGTTTAAGGATCAATTTTCTTTCTGTTATTAAAATCAATTAAAAAGCTAAGTTTATAATTATAACGCAAAGCTTATAATTGTAATAGAATAGATATAATAATGTAATAGATATTGTAATATATTAGAAGGCCCATACACCAAGGTCTTCAAATGTCCTGCAAATTGTTGATCTCATTAACAATATTTAAAGTTTAAAAGTCAAAATAGGTGATTGTATTCACTCGTTATGATCTTAATTCTAGTTTAAATTTTATACTTCACAATTAATTCACAACTATTAATAATTGATTATTTTATAGCAGTTTATATCAGGCTTGACTTAAATAAGCATCCATGAATATATAATTATGCTTTGTACCATACACACTATTTTTCCCACTTCAAACATTCATAAAATATGCAGTCCACAACCTAAGACAAAATTACATGCCAGAATGAAAACTGGATTGAAAAATCAACATCGTTGTTCATTAAAACGGTTGCGTCTTTATTAACTCAATGTTAATAAAAGCAGCTGCTTTTCACTGCCTGATAGAAGTCACAAATCTCTTTAGATCTTTTTTTCCTTGTTTGTTCTTCAAGTAATAAAGCTGAAAGACTGAAAGCCTATCCTTTTGTCTCTCAGCCATCTTTGGATTGGTTTTCTTCAAAAGAAGTCTCATGCAGCACCTCTGGTCTTTCTGAAAGGAAAGATCCTCAGGCCATGTCTGTTGCTGACACCACTGGCTAAACAAGGTGTCCTCCTCTGACCTCCTTAATTTGTTGTATGTGAAGCTATGCCTCTCACGGTTCTTGTAATTGGGACAAAGGGGCAGGGGAGGTTACAAAGCAGTGGCCAAAAGGCAGAAAAGACTCAATGAGGTGAGAAGCTTTTGAAAATTTTAAGAACCATTCCAGTGTTTCCAAATTTCATCCAGCTTGTGAACCTTTGTTGGTTGATGATATCTTGTACTGACTTTATCAGTTTCTTCAGTTTTATTAAAACTATGAGTTAAGGTGTTTATTCCGTTTGTGTGTGTTTCATGTGGGAATGATTATTTTATTAGCTTTTATTAGCTCAGTTTTGTTTCTATTAAAATGTGCCATTTCAATATACTCCAGTTTCATACTTATTTATTCTATCTGAATGAAAATGCAACATCAGGCATGCTCAGCCTCTAATTTGGAAAGTACAACTGTATCAGGACTTTTTCATTAAAACTTCTAAATATTTGATTGCTCAACCAATTTTTTTCCAAGTTTGTTTGGCAAATCAAACACTAATAGTCCATTAACGAAGAAAGAGGTAAAACTGCACATTTATCAATGCAACACACAAAAATTTGCAACATTGCTCAAATTGGACATATTAAATAATTAAATCAAATTGACCCTTTTGTATTTTCTATTTCTGACATAAACAGAAAATTAGTATGAAAATACAAGTCATAACTGGTCCAATTTTATTGTTTCTTTGTTTATTTTAAGTTTTTATGTTATTTAATTAATTCTAAATGAAAAATTCATATATTTATTATGTGTAATTGAATTATACAATAAGATTTTTCAGTTGTGGGATGGTCAATTCGATATGAAAAAATGAATGATACATGGATTCTTGTGACATGCATAATGAGATATAATGCAATAAGCTCCGCTACAGAATATGCTTTATGTTCCTAAAGTTAGATAGCTGTTGATTTATGATCAATTTATTAAAACTGCATAATGTTTTCATTTTTTACTCCAATGTTCAGTATAGTTTTTAAGACTTGTTCTGATAATGGACATCTTGAAGGGCATTATCCCACTTATGCCATCCATCCATTTTCTATAGCTTCTCCCTCAACAGGGTCGCTGGGGGGACTGAAGCCAATCCCAGCTGACATCAGGCGAGAGGCAGGGTACACCTTGGACAGGTCGCCAGTCCATCACAGGGCCAACACACATAGACAAACAACCATGTACACACACACTCACTCCTATGGACCACTTAGAGTCTCCAATCAGCCTATCCCCATGGTGCACGTCTTTGGACTGTGGGAGAAAGCCGGAATACCCGGAGAGAACCCACGCTAACACGGGGAGAACCCACACTAACACGGGGGGAACTCACGCTAACACGGAGAGAACATGCAAACTCCACACAGAAATGTTCCTGGTTGGACCCCCACCCCAGCCAAGGCTCGAACCAGCAACCTTCTTGCTGTGAGGCCACAGTGCTAACCAACTGTGCCAGCATGAAAGGTGCTATATAAATAAACTTGCCTTACCTTGCCACCGTGCAGCCCCCCCGCTTATGCCATGTAAATAAATATCAAATCAGATATTTTTATGTTAATTTTGGTTTTTATCATTAAAATGATAAGTTTTATAAGAAACGGCAGAGAGGACTGTCTGTCTGTCATGACGGTGTGACGCGTTGCCAAGGTAACTTGCTCTGCCCACAACCTGCAACTCGATTGGCCGCAGCTGGCATAATCAGTGGAGGGAAGTGAGATGATTGCTTAATGCGATACATTGTATCATTTCAGGGGCAAGTGCATCTCCTACCACTTGTTTGTGTCCAGAGGGTGATGCAAAATATTGTGGGCTGCACGGTGGCACAGTTGGTTAGCACTGTAGCCTCACAGCAAGAAGGTTCCTAGTTCAAGCCTTGGCTGGGGGAGATCCAACCAGTAACCTTTCTGTGTGGAGTTTGCATGTTCTCCCCATGTTAGCGTTGTTCTGTCTGGGTACTCCGGCTTCCTCCCACAGTGCAAAAACATGCACCATGGGGATAGGCTGATTGGGAACTCTAAATTGTCCATAGGAGTGAGTGTGTGTGTCTGGTCGTTTGTCTGTGTGTTGGCCCTGTGATGGACAGGCAACTCTTCCTGGATGTACCACTCTCGCCCGATGACAGCTGTGATATGCTCCGCTGTGATAGGCTGTATATATA
>JBAMHV010000025.1:10793617-10816971 GCA_037177535.1 Pseudomugil gertrudae
AGTTCCCATATTCCCATTTTTTCTTTTACCTTACCTCTGGTGGGACCTCTAGGCCTCTGTTGGTCTCAACACAAAGTTCAGTCCCTGTTTACCCCTCCCTGATTTACACAGTACACTTCCATTGCCACACGCTAATACTACTACTCTCCACACATAGTACCTTTTTTTTTTGCTCCCTTTTGAATCCTATTAGTGCATGAACTTAGTTTAACTGAAAAAGACTGTCGACTTCACTCAATTGGGCCTAATAGGATTAGCCTGCTGGTATGGGCCTGAAGGTTTAAATAGGAATGGAATTTTGGCAGACACCAGCTCAATCCATTGCATTAATCTTATAAAGGTTATGGAGTATGTGGGGGCCCAGTGTTGCCCAGAATTGAATGGATGAATGGCTGTTTTAGGCGTATTTGCTTCAGCCACAATGACATCAACGCCAAAGCAAGTGTGACCCCAGGACAAAACGTTGCACTGATCATTCAGAGGGTTGCAGGTGTTGTAGCCAGAATAGTTGGTTTTGAAAAGGACGTTAAATTATTGTTACAGTTCCAGGTAATAGTAACAACTCAAATAAAATGGAAGATCATCATAGGTTTTGTTTAGATCGTGTATAAAATGTGTTGCAGTGATATTCAGTTTTTGAAGGGCCAAGTTCGTTCACCTATCCCAATCTTAACATAGTGAAGTGACAAATGGTGGATAGTTAAATGGATTATAAATGCATGTGTATGATTCCTTTCCATTAGGCAATTCAACTGCCAAATAACATTACTTAATGAAACTCAAATACAAAGCAAAAAAAAAAACTGATGAAAAATACAAATAATTAAAAAAAAGAGTGAATATGTTTTCATCTTAAAATCAGCATCACACAGCACTCACATATTTTCATGGCTGTATCATGGCACCATCACCTCTTAGTGATGTTCAAAAGCAGATTGTGTACCTTTGGTATGTAGAATGTGGTAGCTTCATCCAATTGTGACTGAGTTTGACTACATAATTTCCACGCTGGAAAAATAGATTTTAGTTTGACCACAGCAGGAACTTCCATCAGGGATCAAAGTGTCAGAAACTATATTTAAAGTCCCAAAATCTTTTAACCTGTCAAAGTTTTCTGGAATGTGTGACGAACAGCAGCTAAAAGTAACACAATGTATGCATTGTAAAGAGGAACAAAAGCATGAATGTTAAAAAAATAGAGTTGCTTAAAGATGGGAAGTAAATATAAAGGAGACATAAAGATGCTTTTTGTGTTGTTGACTTATGATTGTACTTACAGAGTGCACTGCAGATGCTAAATTATTTGTAAAAAATTAGTTGCCTAACTTAAAAATGATTGTAAATTGAATTCAGTTTCTATTTTTCCCAAAATTCAAAACAAAATTAACTTCAGAAAAAATCCAACCCAGGTAAAATCCAGTTCATTGCAATCCAACTGGAAACTGAATAATTAGTTTATTGCTCTTCGTTACTTCAGTTACCATCAAAGCTTTGTAAATAAAAGTCTAACAGATCTGTGACCCTTTTTTACAAAATTATAATTTGCATGTCAGGTTAATGTCACTTATCATTTTAGCTCATGTGCTTTTGGAAACTTTTATTAATGGCAAATATTGCTAACTACTCCAATGCACCTAATGAGAAACTATAAAGGTTAATGTAAAGGTTACCAATGTCTCAAAGACTGAATGCCTTCACTTTAAAAGATTGATAATGTTAATAAAGTCTGTGTGAAGCTCCTAAAGTCAGATTGAGCTGGATTGTATTACATTTTGTATGAGCCGCATACTTTCTAAAAGTAATACACTGAACTTGGAGTCACAATTCAAGAGACCATGCCTCACTGTCTGCATTCAAGCAAGCTTTATCTTACAAAGATATTATCGTTGCTGTTTTCTTTTATTCCTGGAGGTTTTGTTCAGCCTACTCATGGTTACAGTACACACTGCAAACTCATCAGCATAAGTTCACAATTAAGTTTATGTTTGTAGGGCTGTGGTTGAATATAAGACTCAAGTAGCTTTCTGTTTCTCCCTAATGTGCAACTTCCTAACTTTATTGTATTTATGTGGGATAATAAACACATAACATTTTACAAGTTTTAACAGATGGTAGTAAATGCCTCAGAGTGCAGTTGAGCCTCTTCTGTTCTAATCACCATTCTTCCCAGGGGTGTCATACCCAGTTTCATACCAACACCTCACAATGTCTTTCCCGGAGGTCTCTTCATGTCTCTGAATGCTGTGAATAGCTTTCTTGGTGGCCTTGAAACCCCCCGCCATCCTACCTTGAGGGATTATGATATGTTTTAACTAAAAGTGGCCTGTGTTTTTGTTCTGATTTCTTGATCTTGGCTGTTGTAAGAACAATTGTTTGAAGCAGGGGGGTCATGGGTGAGCTGGACAGGTGGTGATGTGTGTGCGTATTAGTGTGTTATTAGGTTGAAGTAATGTCCAGAGAGAAACGCTTAAGACATGAATGTGAGGCATTTAGCGGGTTATTCTGTCTAATCCTATTAGTGTCTTAGATAACATCAAATTATCAAACAGGGTTGGAGTAAGAGTACAACTAAAAAAGACAGCTATTTTAATTTTTCAACCAAAAGAAGATGGTATTTCAATCTTATGCAATATCAAAAAGAGACGTAGTGTCTAAATTTAAAATTCTATTAAAAAACAGAATGATGTGTTTATTGTTGCTCATCTAAACAAGAACTATAATCATACATTAAGCCAGATATACATACTCATCTTTAGTATGTCACAACAGAGATAGTATCACTTTTCTGTAACTGATTATTGTTCTTGTTCAGAAAATGTGTTTTATCATGATTTCAAGCACCCCGTTTTTTTTATTTTTTTTATTTTCCAGCCTACTAGACGTTCATCTTGTTCACAAAATAAGCGAGCACTATATTTGACGGCATCAAATCTTATTTAGGTAATTAGTGATTATGAAGTAAGTGCTAAAAAGAAAAAAACAGTAGGAGGGGAACAAAGTTCCCTTTTCTTGTGTTAATGACAGTTGCGTGCTAGCAAGCTATGATACATTACCTGTGTGCAGATTTTATACGGGTAAACTGAGGAGAAACAGTGAGATGGCTGTGCTAATGGGATGATTATCACAGGTCACATAGAGAACAGAACATAAAACTGAAGTTTCATTTGATTAGCTAACTTTATTTATAGAAAACTGTATGAATCAAAATGGTAGATGAGCATAAAAAAGGGGTCTACAACGTGGGTTAGAGCAGCTGGTCTTTAGTGATGGTTTAGTTGCTATACCAGTACATTTTTTGTATTGTTTTGTCTTTTCTTTCTTTTCATTTTCCTTTTTTTTTTAAGCAAATCTAATTATGAGGCACAATACAATTTAAACTGAAAAAGTGGGTAGCTTTTCTTCTTCTATGCGAGTAGGAGCCTCTCATCCATCTGTACATTGTGAACTTAAGATGTATTTGCAGGCTGATAAAAGTTTTATTTATAAAGCCAAAAACTAATAAGAAAAGGTTAACTACTGTAAACCTACTTATCGCTCAGTATTCATGTATACCAATAAACCAACTGACCACTGACATATTTGGGTTTTTTTTGTTATTTTGTTTTTTTCTAACAGTTGTTTAATTTCCACACCTTTTTTTCTAACGTTGACACAAAATGTAAGTATTTGGTTGATTTCTCACCATTAATTATACCAACAATAGTTGTTATATTATAGAAAAGCTTATATTTCAATCCATCAATTTGCCAATCAAGTGAGAGAACCTGAAACTCAAAACAAAAGTCACTACTAAGAGGACAATATTGTATGGAAATTTCGGTCATTTATGGGAATAATACCAAAATATTTAGCATTGTTCATATTTTGCAGAAACACAATTCTGACAAGACTGTGTGACAAATAGGTGACTAATCAGGCTTTCCAACTATGCATAATTATATCCTCGAAAGGGAGTTTCAGGGATATGATGGTTTTACCGGCAGCGCGTTCGTCGTTGCCGCAACCTGGCCATGTGAACCCAATAACTTCACAGGCTTCCATTGGATTTCTCTTGCATTGCATATGAGTATTGGTCACTATGAGAGGCTGAACTGATTAGATATTCAGCATTTTTTGATGATAAATTCTGCCACCAGGGAGGGTTTTATGTAAAAAATGTCACATTTTTTTGTCATTACTGAGAAAGTATTTATCCGATTGGTTTGAAGTTCCGTTCATATGAAAGCACTAAATGAGGGCTACACTTCATACTTTGAGTTTTCTGAAGTTCATAAATTTGTCACCAGGGGTAGTTTTGTGTTGAAGTTCTTCATTTAATACATTTTTGGACATAACTGATTAATTTTGGCCTGATCTAGGTGAAAACAAATGCAAATGAAGCGACTCGTGATTATGCTGCTTATTGTTGTGTGTACTAACCCCTGAGGTTACAAATTTCTCCACTAGTGGAGCTTTTTATCTGAAATTTCATGTTTTTGGCTATATCTCATCAATTGTTTGTCCGATTTATATTCAACCAAATCACACTTCCTATGATTCTCTCTACTAACCCCATTATTAACAAACTTAATAATGTGATGCCTCACATCCAGACTTACACTCTTAGTTGTGATAACACAAATGAATGAGCTGAGAGCCTGCATAAATAAAGTAAAAAAATTCCATGAGACAGCATAATAAATCAGAATCACTTTAATTGATCGACAATCAGTGGCAGATGGTCACTCTTTTTTCCCCCAAGGTCTGCAAAATTAGATAAAAATGATAACATTTTTATAACTAAAGGTAGACATGCATGGACTAAACATTTCAGGATAAAAATGTTTTAGGAGCAGTCTTTTGGCCCTGCAACTTTTTCACAACAGCTTATGTAACACATTGAACATGAGGGAAAATTAGTCAGATACTTCTGAGACTTATTGCAATTCTGTGTGGAAAAAAACTTTCATTAAACTCTGTGGTACATCCTCTGATAGGTAATGTCATCTGCTGAATAGCTATTGCACTATGATCCTCTATTATATCATGACAGATGCTAAAAGGTTGAAAGAAAAATTAGAAATACATTTGAAAAGATAAGAATGTGATTTTATAAAGATAATTAATATATATAAATAAATCTAGTCTAAATTTGCTAAATTTCCATACTGTTCATATTTGTATGAAGGTCCTGGTGACGACATCCATTCACCATTCTTTAATTTCTCTGGTAAAGTTTCATGTAGCTCAAACAATAAAACATTTTGCATAATTATTTCTTTTTGTAACACAATAGTTTTGTGTTGCTGGCTTGATCATCATGTGAACATCCTAATTCTGTCTTTCTAAAAAAGCTTTTCAATAACAAATCAGCTGCTTTATTTTGTGTTGAATCAGAACTGTTACCCAGAAACTCTGTCTGTTTATGCCTTCAGTCAGGCATATATCCAATCCAGCGGATGAAAAGAAGCCAGCCAAAGGCCCTCAGCCAGTCCAGATGGGTGGTCCACACAAACCACTGCCACTATGGCCTGCTAGTGTCCTTGTTATCCTAAAACGTGCCTTTTCGTAACTCTCTCCTGTCTCATGCATTTCCACTTTCTTTGTTTAACTTTTGTTTTCACAAATCAAGGTCATTTTATTTATTTCTCTGGCAGTTGTCTCTACTTTATTCTCATCATAGACCTTTATATAAAAGATAATGAAGGTTTTGGAGGTTTCTTAGGAGCAAAAGTGTAGTTTGTTGGGCAGGTCCTCTGCCTTCTTGCTGAGGATATTAAATACCTTTCAGTAAATAGAACATGCCCATAGTCATTCCAAATTGATTAAATAACATCTAATAGGATGAGTTATAATAAATTCAGCTCCCTCAAAGTTGTTATGAAGGTAAACTTAACCTATTAAACTCAAAATGGCTTTTATACCAGGTTGTTACCATCTTTATTGCTGTGAAGTTGGCCTTTTTAACATGAGAGTCTATGAGGATTTGATAACTGTAGAAAGGTTTTCAAATATGAACCAGACACTGAAATGTACTGTTATTTATGTCCAAATATGTTTCATGGTAACAGCATAACAGTTTTTGTAGACAGTGATGCTTTTTTTCATTGATTTGCACAACTTATAAAAGTTACCCATGTGTGGAATATTTTACATGGCTTCACCCCTCCCCAACTAAACACTGAAGTTAGGTGTCTGTTACTATAATGACTTGAGGCTTTGTCATGGATAATCAAAAACAAAAGCAGCAGGTGCAGTATTGCATCGGAGCCCACCTGATTGATTATTTATTTATTTTTGGAGCAAATCATTTACATTTTCTTTAATTCACCACAGGAAGCAGAATTATTCTTATTAATTATTCTTAATAATGAGAAACTAAAGACATGAGTGACTCACATCATCTACAATTATGAAAAGAAAACCTCTGAAAATAAATATATGTGTGTATATTCCAACAGTGCCATGTTTGCATGTGCATAGTTTGTGTGTTGGCCTATTTGTTGCCACAGTACCCTGGTTCCTCAGTATGTGACTCGGACCAGGCAACATCTGAGGTGGTATTATTTTCTGTAGCTAATTTTATGAGTCTCTATTCTTTTGCACTCTTCATGAGGTTTTTAGGTTTTAAATTCAGCAGCCATTCTGATTTCTCAGAGTAGCGATCTCTGAGCCGATGGTGTTAATGAGCTTTGTGAAAAACTTATGCCATTGCAGGATTGTCAGATGAGACCGGTAGACGCATGTCCACTCTACCAACGGAGTTACCCAGGCCTAAAGAAAGAACAGTTGAATGCCAAGAAGGTGAAAACAACAGTTGTACTTGTTGCCATCAGAGAAGTGGCTTCAACAGATACGTGGAGAAACCAACGTCACTTGGAGCAGAAGGGATCAGCAGAAGATCTATAACCAATATGTTCCACAATGGTGGCCGTTGAAATTATTCTAATGGACAGAATTTGAAGCTGCTGAACAGTGGAAGTATTATTACAGAGAGACAGCATCATGTCATGACTACCAATTTGTACCAATTGCCTGTCCAGACCGCAGTCACATCCAAAAAAATCTGCCCTTTATCAGATTTAATACCACATATGAAAGTAGCCCAGATCAGCTATTAAAATGTCCAAATCCAGTGACTTGGCCTGTTTATGGTGTCATGGCAGAATCTTACAAGTCACTTTCTGTTTAAAAAAAAAGGACTTGAGGAGCATTAGTCTGCAGTCCTTAGTGATGCCTAAGAAATGAATGGCTTTCATGACCAAACTGCAGTTTACATCACATTACTGTGTATAAAATCCATTATTTTAGAGAACCGTTCCACCATATACAACCGAACACCTGCACCACCACTCCTCCTCAGATACTGAAGGGTACCTTGAGTCAGATATCCACTCACAAACACTCAGAAGTAATTGTGCATGCCCACAAACACACACCAGAGCAACTTTAGCACATGAAAGATCTCCTACTGAAGTGAAAAAACATACTGCAATAATGCTTTGAAGTCTGCCAGTTATTCATATAATGTAGGGATGTTTTCTGTTCCTCCTCTAAAAGTCTGATTCATATATTCCTCCTGGAAATTTTCCAACTACAGCCAGACTGGGAGTTATTTGCACCCCTAGTGCATCCTAATCATTAAACATTCCGTCTTACTTTTTCAGCTATTTTTTTTTGTTTGTTTTTGTTATCTAATTTTTTCCCCACATGAAGCGTGCAGTCTAAAAAGTAGAAAGTTAAAGTAGATCATGTGTACCAAAAGCGTATAAATGCAAACTGTAGACCAATTTGGACAACAGCAAAGCTATCAGAGAAAATTAAAAGCTGGCCTCTTGTTGTCAGGACAACTAAAAAAAATCCAAATAAGTTTTCTTTAAAACACAATTACTGCAAATGGTTCAATTGGCTCCCACCATGGTGAAAACCAACAACAAAACAAAAGATATGCATCAGTTACTGCAACTACATAGTAATTCCACTTCTGCTTGTAACATTTGAATAGATTAAAATAGGTCAAATGTTTGCAAATAACATTTTCCAAATGTAAGTGTCATTCCGACCGCCTTGTTTTTCAAAGGCCTCTAAATAACTGTGAGAAATAGATAACAGTGTGTCAGTTCTATTGCTACGCAGCAGGCAGGAGAACATTCATCACAGGCATCCCTCTGTGTTTACGACTTGCTTGGGTTTCATACTTATGACAATTGATGGAGCTCTGTAATTAAAAGCGTAAAAACCTTTTGTTTTTAACCTGACAGCTCAGTAATTATATACCTCTGGTAACTCATTGGCTAGTGTGTAGGTAAGAAATAGTCTAAACAAGAAAAAATGGTCTGTTTGTATTGTGATCACAGTATTATATAGAGTGAAAAAACAAACACGTCATATCGTTGGTGTGTATGTGTGTATCTGTTTTGTGCAGGTATATTCCCTTTTGCTATTACTGTCGCAGAATGGCACACTTTTTTAAAAAGTTCCCTCCAAGGTACTCTGATAGGATAGCACAGCTTGTACACAAAGGCCACTGAAGTTGGTAAGTATAATTAAAAAGTGCCATCAGAGTTATGAGCCATAGCTTAGCTTCCACCTTCAAACAGCTTGACAATCATGACAGAAATATTAATGCAGGTACAATTCACTTAATCTATACTGCAAGTTAAGCTATCTGGTATCTGAGGCAGCAGAGCAAAGAAATTGCAGTCTGGTTAGCATACAGTTTTAATTTAAAACATACAAATGAAAGAAATTCTCATGTTTTTGTTTTTTTTTGTAACCTTGCTAAAGCAGTAACTTACTGGATATCATCACTGTTGTGCTAAAGTGGAAAATTTGGTATGAAATTTTGTGCATGGGAATTTTACACCTGATGTGAAGCTGCAGTGACACAGAGATGAGAGCCCATTATTTTATGTGTATTTTATATTTATTTAACTCCAAAGCAGCTTACACGTGATAAGTGTAAGATGGTTATTAACCAGAATCTCCATGTCTATGATTTATATTTTAAAGCGTTAACCAAACCTTGAAACAATTTCTGAATAAGAATCAGTTAAGCTAGGTTATACTTTAAATAAAAAAGAAACATTTGCCAGTTAAATGATATGATCCTACCTACACAAGAAAACATGGGATTTAAAAACTTTTATGTTTCATTGACCACAAATGCTTCTAAGGAGGAAAGAAGGGGCAATCGGAGTAATCCACGAGGCTTAGGAAAACCTCGGCTTAGTCTAAGAGAAACTTTTATTGTACTTTTCTATATTTATTTATTTATTCTCATCTGAGTATCACCATGATTGGTTACATTGAGATAGAATTAAAAGATAGTTATGTTTACGTGAGTAAAATACACGGTAAGCTGTTACAAATATCTATTTGGTTATGGCTTATGTATTTTTAGACATTTGCAACATGATTCATGTAATGTTTAGTTACAGAAAAATGCTGTTAGATAAATGTTACAATATCCAACTACAGATTGTTAAACTGCCACATATTCAACAAGTGTAAGTAACATGTCTTATGGGGAAAATCTGTATAAGAAGATTACTCATTCATATTCACTCTTTTTTATTATTATTATTTTTGTTTTCATAAAACTTACCTGTTTATTTTGACAGTTGCTTTTGTATTTACCTAACATCAGTACTGATACTTTTATTTGACCACCTACCTTCCATGTGTTGTCAGACTGCCACCACACAGGGGCTTGTGCTCTTGTGTAGGCTCCGCCGTAGGGATGCTGCGAGACAGAATGATGTAAAGCACTGCTCTGATAAAACTGAGGCCAGCTATGTGGATGTAGTCCGGTATCATACAGAGCCTGCCCGTCATCTCGCTCACTAACCACCCACTGGACGTCTGGGCCGGAGCACGACTGGAACATTTCTGGCAACCAAAGACTTGATCTAGAAGGGGGGAAAGAGGAAATTACAATTACTCAGTGAATTAACTAATTATGTAATGAAATTGCTACATTATGCTTATTAAATCATGATTTATACTTGGCTTTCTTGGTTAATATCTTTTTTTTCTGGAGAACAGGAGGGCAAATGTGTGGATGTGTGTGTTGGAGCATTTTCCAGTTTGCTTGGCTTTATTCTGGAAAAGTTGTGAGCTTAGGGCATTTTAGGAAACACTTTCTCTGAGATAATAAAAAATATTCCAAATATAAAACCAACACCTGAACACCTGGATTGTAATGTACCTTTATGTTGTATGGCCACTGTTTTATTTTGTTTTTCTTTAGTAGAAATGTCACTTTCTTGCTCCTGAAGGAGTGGAATACATAGATGCACACAGACATACTGTACCTAAGCTGAAATTGCATTAGTTTATGATGATTGTCCTGCTTATGAAACCTTGCAATCCACTGTCAGGTGCCAGATCTTTCAAAATCCACTTTTTAAAAGAAACAATAGAATGAATGATATGAGAGTTTATTCATGAAATAGATTAATTGCTCCTTATTTGATTTGTAACAAGTTTAGATGCATAAACTTTTTTTGTATTTCCATTATGAAGTCAATGGGAGAAAACAAACTTGATTAGTGGTGTGACTGAAGTAACAACATGCAGCATGCTAGAGATCAAAGCTTCTTGGTAGCAGTAGCTTAACCAAAATCAGTTGATGCATATTCGGCTGCCAATCTAAATGGAAAAGCATTACTTTTAACTATCTTTTTTTTCATAAATTGTTAATACGATTGCCCATTCAGCCAACAATGTCAAAGATGGAAAGTTTCTTTTTTGCAGCTGGCTGATTAGTTGTTCAAGATCGCTTTATCTGTGAGAGAAATATGCAAACATCTGTTACCTGGAAGGTTACAAAAGGAAATGTGTGCGGTTACATGCTTTGACATTTTCAAGTGAATTAATTTCCTGTAAGAGAAGCAGAAAAATGGCTGGAATAACCATGTTCCACTTTTTGTTGTTGTTGTTAAGACAGAAGTAAAGTTTCTACATCTTAGCTTAAGCACACAGGGGAGACGAGGCCAGAAGTGGGTTAGAAGTGGAGCAGTTGTCAACAGCTGATGGCCCCGTGGGAGCAAGATGAGGTGTGTGTATGACAGAAAGTAAGCTTCTAACTTGTGAATTACAATTTCTGAGTGCAAATTAGCTGTCACCTCCACAGGAACACATCAAAACAGGGGACCTACGAACACAGAGCTGAGCGAACACAAAAAAAAAAGAGTTTGCAGGAGAAACTAGAACAATGTGTGTGTAATTAGTGTTTCCCTTCTTTTTCCCTTGCCGCCTCATATTTGGAAGGGGTAACTGGCATTGCATACAGCTGCCCAAGCATATTGCAAATACTTTTTAATTGCTTTTATTCCATCTTCATCACTCCAGGCACTGTGTAAAACTGCATATGGCACAGGCCTGGCATGAGAAAGCTGCTTTTTGTTCATGTAGAGAAGGGATTTTGTCCACCTAGCTGCATTCCTTAACATACAATCATCTTGAACAAGTGGTTCATTTGTGTGGGTTAACTCTGAGTCTTTGTCTGTGATTTAAAAGCTTCTTTGTTAGCCTATAAGCAGGGCATCTTTCTTAAAAAACAATAACCCAGTTACCCCTACTATATGTAGATGGAATTGATGGTTAGTAACATTGTATACGAGTGTGTGTTTTTTATTATTATTATTTGCACATAATTATGTTAGTTTTCAAGATTTGTAAAGTATCTTTATATGCAATAAAGATAATATATTTCAGCACATATTGATTCATAATTGTGTGCAGTGTAAAGTACAAAGCTGCACTGGAGCTAGCCTTTTCGTTTATGTGTATCCATAAATTAAAAAGAACAATTACAGGTGTTTAACTGTTTTTTTTTTGACCAATTAACAATTAATTTACCAACATTTGTGGTGCCAAGCAGGAACTAATTTAATAAGATGTATGCAAATGTAATGATGTAAATGCAGATAGTTTGGCATCTTTATTGCTGCTGTAATTTGTTGTTATGACCTGTATCTTGCAGCAATCTAGTATATTATTTATACTTGCGGGCTATGTAGAAACTGACCTTTTTAAACCCACTGCACTTTTCTGTCATAGTAAATATTAATATTTAAGCAATGATCATACTTTAACCAGTAAAAAACATGTTTTTATTTATTTTCTTTCCATTTTGTTGGTGTAATTGAGCATGTGGCCAATTTTACTACAGTTAGGTTTAGCCTTTGCTACTTGTGTTGCAATACTTGTCCATAACTAACATCCATCCATCCATTTTCTTCCGCTTTTTCCCTGAACGGGAACGGGTCGCGGTCCATAACTAACATTTAAACTTAAATTTAGTCCAGTGCCTTGTTTCAAGAGAACAAGCACTTAAAGAAAATATATCTTCTTTGATGCTTTTATTTTAAAACAGCATCAGGAAACTGATATGACACAACTGCATCATCTGTCCATTTGTTAAGGAGTAACAATTCTCAAATCAACATTAAAAAAAAATTTCTATATATATATTTTTTTCTGTTTTTAGGGGCATAAGCTTCTGATTCAGTTCAAGAGGAAGTTTCCCCTTAAAACATCAGGTGCTTTCTTTTCTTAATTAGCTTACCCTAATGGCTGCTTATTGATTATCTGTTGAATAGCTGTGTAATGCTGTAAACAGTGGGACGTCCTGATCTCATGAAACCACCACCGTATGATCCCCTACTTGTTAAACAAGCGTTACCCCTGTTTGAGCCTGCTTAACTTAAATCCAGCTGAGAATGGCAGTAGATTTACCGACCTCCTGCTGGTGTGAAGAAACAAAGCCTTGGGGACAGTGGAGGAAGTAAGCAACAGTGCTGTTGTTTCTTCTTCAGATGAAGCTGCAGGTGTCTTATGCCTTCTCTTATTCTCTTATGATTCATGAAAATGGTTTTTAAAAGATATAAATGATAAATCATTGAAAAAAATATGATAAATCATATTGTCCACATATGCATGCAGCATATGTTCCATCCATCCATTATACTGCTTATTCCAATGAAGGATTGTGGGTAGCTGGAGCCTATTCTAATAATCATTGGGCGAGAGGCTGGGTACACCCTGGACAGGTTGCCAGTCCATCATAGAGCGTGAGTTCCTTTAACTGGAAATCCTACAGATTCTAATAAGTTTGCTCCTCAGAATTTGAAGTAGAGATTAGGTGTAAAATGATTTGCTTTAAGCATGTAAGAGAAAATATAATCAACGACAAGCAATAAAAGTAAGCTGGAGACAGGCCACCACATTCAATAAGTCAATCAGGGCTCGTCATTTCTGTTCATGTTTGAAATGGGAAGAAATCTAATTCCTCACTTTCATATTTACACAGTTTACCTTCCAACAAACTCAGTCAGCTCCCTAATCAATAACCAAGAGTGTAAATATAATAACAGGTATAATTGGAAGCACTCAACGCAGCTCAATCGTTAATTGTTATATTTTTTGTTTGTGACCATTCTATTTGAGTTAGAAGCTGTAATAATTATCCCTATTTTGCCATAGTTAAGAATCTTTCAGAAAATGAAAAACTCCTGGATCCAGATGATGATCTAGGTCAAATCCAAAATCTTTTCAATTGTTCTTTATTCCATTTCTGAGAGTTCCTGGAAATTTGATCAAATCTGCTTGAACTTTGAGTTGTATAGCTAACAGAATAACAGACAAACAAATGCTGCTGAAAACAAAAAGTCCACTTTTACAAAGGTAAATACAAGTATCACTACCATACTATGCCATTTTTAATTTCTAAAGCACTTTCAAAGCAATAAACAGCAAAGTGCTCAACAATAACAGCAAAAACATACATCACAAAGAAAGAATATACATAGAACAGCTTAAAATACTCCTATAAGTTGTCATCTTTCCACACATAAATCCACAAAAAGCCATTTTAACAGTAAGAATGATAAATTATATGGTTTCTATAGCATGTATGTAGTGTATTGCCCTCTTTTGTGGTAGAATAACTGATTATAGCTTAATCTTGCCATTATTACCCCAAACCTCTGTACAATCTGAGATATGGAAGAACAAAACAACAGTAAACAACTCATATTTCGAGAGCTCTATGACCCAAAGCATAATTTTACTGTGTTTAGTACTGCAATGCTTTTTGAAATTTGAAACTTTAGTCTATCTATATCACATCTTCTGTTACAAACCCAGATATTGCATGCACTTACATATACTCTGGGTAGTGTGTAGAAAAGGGATTTCTGGGCTTAAATTACATGTAATTGTACATGTACACTGGCAGTCAAAATTTTGGACACACTTTCCCATTGAGTTTAATTTCAAACAAAATAAGAAAATACTTAAACAGCTTTTTCTTCACTTGTTTTGTCACATTTAATTTTCTTTCTTATATATATATTTTAAATCTAGATAAACTTTTTTTTAAATGAGTTGCACTGCATGCAGTTGGAACTTCCATATTGCTTCTTTTTCTGATTAATGGGACTTGGATTGTTACCACTTGCATCATCATCATCACAGCTATTCGCCTATTTATCTGCCTCTCCACACTTACACAAATCCTCAACCACCCACCCACGTGGAGTCAGGAAGTTTGGGAGTATCATTGCAGAGGCTTTTTCTGAGTGTCTATGTCACAGTTGAGAAAACACACACACACACCGGTGTCTGCCTCATTAAAACCTTTCCCATAGATGTACTACTTTGTACAGCTCTTCACTCATCATCACCTCCAATCCGCTCAACCCCCTTTTCCCTTTGAGCTTCACTGCTTATTTTCATCAATGCTTTTCTTCCCTTTTCTTTTTCTCTTTCAGCTTCACTCTCCCTCTTATCCAGTGTGCTTTATTGCCAGGCTGTCATGTATTTATTTGCTTTTTTAAACCCCTAATCGTCCTTTATTGTTCTTCATGGGCTCCTCTCACGTCAGGAACAAGGTTTCCGCAAGAGTTATGTTCTCTGCACTCAAGGCTTGAATCACTGAGCAAAGATAATGATGAAGGGCTCCGACACACAGCAAATCCAGCTTCTTTCACCAGTCACACCATTCAGTGTGTCTAAAGAGCTGAGGTCACAGTTTAGAGTTCATTTTCTCTGTGTGATTCAGACGCTTGTCAGTTTTCTGATCTTATTCTAATTGCTGAAACAGTAACCTGACATTATCTCATTCATGATGATGAAGTATATATTTTCATCTTAAGTTTGACTCTGTTACAGTTTTGTTAAAACCCAATTAGCTGCTATTTTTAGAATGGATTACATTTACTAACAAGCACTTTTCTATTTGAATGTGTCTCTGGTAATAATATTAAATCAGCTAATGTCGTGTATGGTGAACTTTAAAGCATAAACAGAAATGTGGTCAATAAAGAAAACTGTAACTTTGTGGAAATAAAATGCAAGTTCAGGGTTGTTTTTGTTTGTTTGTTGTTGTTTGTTTATGTTTTTTTTACAGTGTGGGCCTGTTGATTGGAGTTCCAACCTGCCCCAGAGTTGAGTACAAGGTGGAACACACTGGTAGTGAGGATCAAGTCAACATGGAAGCTTTACTCTTTAAATAAAAATCCAAATATTTTACGCATAAAACAGAAATCATACAACTAAATATGTAAATGTATCTAAATATATAAACTAACCACCAATAGAAAGATAATTTATTGCATTGATTATTTCTCCACTTTAATTTGTGCATTTTTCTGATCTCAAAAAATGTGTTGTGACTAATTTTGATTACTTAGTGACATTTTACTATGTAATTCCTGAAACCATCGATGCCCAGCAAAAGCATGTTAAGAAAGGATTTCTTCTGAGATCACTTTACAGTGGAATTTTACCTCACACACCGTGGCTGATTAATCAAAGGAACACAAGGAGACACTATCCAAGGAAGTAAGCAAGAGATAAAGTTCAACATCAGACCAACTTTTACTGGCTGGAGAAAGCTCAGAATACAGTTAGTTAGGATGTGAGGGAGATGCTGAATTAGCCCTCGTTACAGGGCATGTCACTAAGAAAACCTGCCAATGCTCAGTAGTGATTCTTTAATAATAATGAATGGTTTTGTGGTAAATGTTGCTGGAAAGCATGATAAATCAACTTTAAAACATGAAATAACTTGTAGGGTTTATGCTTGTGTGTACTGACCAACACAGCTAATAATGTGGACAGTGTCTCCAAGAAGTGTTGTTGGTATTCACTTTAGTTCTGAGAAACTAAATGGATTGGATGATTGCACTCTCCCACAACAATAAGGGAAAATAGAGCACATATCAGCTGTACCTTATACCACTTATACTTCATCCATTTTAGTTTGTCAGGGACCTCAGTAGGCATATGGAAAATCTATACACAGTCACCACAACTTTTCACCACCACTTCATGCCAATTTAACTCCTGTTGTGCTGCCGCCATATCTCCACCAGGAACATCAGTTAGCATGGTCATGTTGGTCACTCTACAAAGTAGGAGCATGCCCAATCTGATCCCATAATAGTTTAATTTGTTTGATGTCTCGACTCAATATACTTTATAAGCTAAATCAATGCAGTTTATACCTTGTAAAGGTGACTCATTAGGTTTTCCAGTGATGTTTTGTCAGGTTATCTGTTTTTAACACTTGAGCTGGACTATTAGAGGATTTTTAATATTCATGATTTTAATAAGTCAAATAATAAGTTACTCTAACTGTATTTAATGCTGTATTACAGAGTTAATAACTTTTGCATGACAGTGAATATGTTTAATGATAGACCTGTTCTCATTTAATTCTAATAACTTCCTTATAAAGTATTCTTTCTTGTGAATACATTTAATTTAAGCTTGCCTGCATTGACCGGCATTCTGCTGCGTGATCACATGCTGACATTAAAGATAAAGCACATTATGCTTGCTGGGAGCTGATACACGCAAAGCTTTAAGCGCTCAGCAGGGGGTAAATGTCAAAACTAAAAGGAAACTTACAGCAACTATCTTTCACAATCCAACTCTATATAAAGAAATCAGATAGATATACATATGTGTCCACTTTACGGGTCAGTCAGATCCATTTTTGTAACATCAAAGAGCGCTTTCAGGAAGAAGCTGTAGACTGGATGAGCATTCACTTTCACTTTTCATCGGTCAGGGATGTGCACCACAGTTGAGAGGAGGTTACTACGTGTGCTCTTTGAAGTTGCTTCTCAGGGCGTATGATGTTTACATTCTTCTGATGCTTTGTTTCCTATAAGCCACCTCTGAACCACCAGAAACATGTGTATCTATCAGCAGATGCTTTATGAGCTACTGAGGAGACCTAATTTATAAAGACAGAAAATAAATAAATATGCTCCTCTACCTAAGTGCCAATTCTGCTATTTTCAGATTATCCACAAGAGGGTGTTGTGCACATTTATTCAACATATGAGTAAAGGATTACGCATACTTTTATTTCCTCTTGGAGCTGCAATCCATGACCTCACAAACAAAGAAGAGAGAATATGTCCTTAGGCGTTTGTGTGGGTGCCATCTGGAAAACATATGATGACTCAAACAAGAATGATTTCTGGGGGAAAAAAATCCCAGTGTCATGTGCTCACATGATAATGTCAAAGTTGCATTGCTTTTTGCATTTTGATGCACACTACTCCAAGCTTTGCACCCCATCCTTTGAGCATGCACAAGCAAGGGTGCACCATCTGCACACATCTTTGCTGCTGCACACTACACAGCAGCTGTCCAACCTGATGTTCGATATGGAACAAGATTTTTTTTTATATAAACCTTTCATTTCAAACTAAATAAAGTTAAAGGTTATCCTATATATATATATATATGCTTTCTAGGAATATTTTCTGTCAGATAATTTGCTCAAAATTCTACTTATTCATTTTGGTTGTGACTCATCATCTCATGAGACTTTTACACACGTCTTTGCCATACAAGCCAGCCTGTTGGCACAGTTTCTCCTCCCCGGTCTAAGACTGCACACGTTTTTCTCTGAACAAAACATTCCTGTGATGCAAGAGTGGAGAAGTTAAAATTTTTCTTTGTATATTGTAAATAATATCAGATGACTAAAAAAGAGGAAGTTCCTTCATGAGGAAGTTTTCCTGCTGTGTCATTATGATCATTCAAGGCTTCGCTGCCAGATCCACAATGTGCAAACAACACTCTGAGACTTCATGTAGCATCTTTCTTTTAGAAAGGCAATGTAATATTAGGTGTGGATAGAGATTATCCTGGACAAAAACATTAGAGGAGAAGAAAGAAACTTTTGTAGAAATGATCAAACTGGAGTGTAATATTATTGTGCTAAAGATCTCTTTTAAATGAAACAACATCCACAATCCTGGTCTATAGCAGGGATGGGGAACCTTGGTCCTTGTCCTGAAAGTTTCCCGTCTCACTCTTCCAACACACCAAATTCTAAATTAATGATTCTCGGTGCAGATCTTGATAAGCTGCTGAATCCATTTGATATGAATTAGATGTGCTGGACCAGATACATGAAAAACCTGCAGGATTACAGCTCTTGATGACCAGGCTTCCCCACTACTTATCCATTGTTATAATTACTGTCATCTACATAATTATCCATTTCAGCATTTGATACAAACCTGTCTCTCGCTATGCATTTATTCTCTATTAACCTATCTCAAAACCACCTCCTAAATTTGCCTTGAAATTTAAAAAAATCTTAGAAATCTTAAAATTCTACCAGAAATCTTTTTTGTCTTGGTCACCTTACAAATTATATTAGTGTGAAGTGTATTTTTCATCCCAAAACATTCCCGCCTCTCAGTAAACAAACTTCCTGTTTAACCATGAGGTAAGACATATCAGGCTTCCTTCACTCTTATCACAATTGTCAGCAAGAACAGTTCCAACACATTACACAATAGTAAGTACAGCACAGAGTGCTGAGCAGTAATATTTGCAAACTAGTGTTAGCACAAAATATTTCTTAGCTCTTTGCAATTACCTTATATTTGTCATCTGTTTTTCTGCTTCACAGTCCAGCGTCAAATGATCCTAATTTCTGTGGTTCTTATTGATGTTTGACTCATTCTTGGAAGCACGATCAAGTGAAAGGCCCCCAGATTTAAATCAAATTTGTGTTTCCTCTTTTTGAGTGCCCATGGAGCGGGGTGCAAAAGGAAGCTGGTGTGTCAACACCCCCCTCCTCGCCCTCCCCAAGACAGAAATAATCACAGAATCTGGCAAGTCATCCTGTGACATAATTGTGATTGACAAGAAATGAGTCAAATGCATAAAAAACAAATTATCAGTTACCATAAAAGCCGCCATCGTATTGCATTGTCCTGTTTTACTAACTTGCTTAACCTTAATGTTTTTTTCATGGAAATTCTCAACAAAAACCAAGGTACTTACCTGGTAAATTACTAGCTGATATTGCAGCAAGCAGCTGAGCTTTGTTGTCAAGGGCAAAAAAAAAAAAACGCTTGACTTTCAAGTGTGCATTGAATGTTGTTAATTTCATATTCTTCAGACAGTTTGTCCATAACTGATCAGCGTTGCACAGATTGTAAGAACAAAACACACAAGTGTTTTTGCTCAGCTTTATGGAACAGTAACATGTTTTTTCTAAAGGGAAAGGCCTCCAATATTTCATTCACGGTCACACTAATCTGCATAATGATGATGATGAACAACCCATCATGGACGATTTGAGAGAGAAAGCCTCCAAATTCTCCTTCAGATGCATGTTGATTGTGTTTGTTCATGACAGTTAGGTTGATGAGGGAGCAATATGGAGGAGGCTGGATGGACACTTGTTACGCGTTACTGTTAGAATAGCCGACATCTCTCGACGGAGAACAAACAGCGAGCGCAGACTGAAATCAAGGCGTCTGCAAAAGCTCTCAGGAATGCAAATTTAAAAGCACTTCATTACTTGCTTTTTCCCTGCAATCTTGTGTCTGAGAGACTGAACTAAGTGGTTAATCAAGCCAAAAACCAAACCATGTCTGAGGGGCCGGAGAGGAGAGACCCCTGCACGCAGACGAGGCAGGAGTTATGAACAAATTCTGAGAAATTCCTGTATAGAAGTGCAAATGAAAATTTTAAAAAAATTTATATGTTTTGGATTCAAACCTAATTAGAAAATTTTACCCAATGGGAAGATTAATTGAGGCTCATGATTAGTAACCAAATACAGAAAGTTCTGTAGTTTCAGACAGGAATGTCATCTCCACAGGAATCCAGACTTTGGATTTGTTAAGTTCATAAATAGTTGCAGGGTTGGGGGGGACTTCTTTAAGGTTATTTTTATATGAAGGCTCTTTGACACAGCCTCAGATCTGCTAATATGATATCCCCATATGGCCTTTAAGCATTAAAGTTTCATTAAAACTGATTTATTGCCATTTATTCTTACATGTTACTGTAAAATAAGAAAACCTTATGTGCTGATTTTGGATGTTCCTCATGAAACATACACTGTTGTGCTGTTACTATATATTGCATTAAATATCACACTTTGTCACAATTTATTTTGAATATTTCATAATAAAAATCCCAAGCTGTGTGGTAAACATATAAGTACATCCTTTTTTCACTGATCGTTAGATAAACACTTCTCTAATGGTAAAGTTTTGGGAGTTTGTTTGTCTGTAGCATTCAGGCGTGAATTAAACAATGCCAAGGCGGAAAGACATCAATAACCGATGCTGCTCATCACTTTCGAGTTGCTTTATTAAGCCTCTTCTATTTGAAGTCCATTATATAGCAGTAATAAATATAATTTACAAGTCTGTGGCAGGTATTGATATTGTGGCCTTAACATCAATGGCTCAGATGTTCATTCTGTAATCTGCAGAAATACTAACTTTTTTTCTTCAAGGTGTGAAGGTGCATTTTATTGGAAATTCTGTTATTCCCACTTCTATAAGAGTTCACGTGGCAACATTTTATCCACAAAAATGACACTGGTTAGTGGATCAAATTAGTCTGATTTTGATCCTTCCTGCTTAGTTATCTCACGCCTCATAAAATCTTTCAACTTTTAAGTTAGTTATTGCTGTTTGTAAGCAGGTAACTAGGTTTTAAAATAATATTTTTGCTCTTTAACAAAAGCCTTAAGCGGTTGAAGTTCTCATTCCAATTGGTTGAAAGACAAAAGAAAGACTGATCCAGTGATTTTACCCACAGACTTGTATCTTCTTAATGCTGTGCCATCCAATAATCATAATATCTTTCACTCTTACTTTTTGTGTCAAAACATCTTTTAATAATATTATGTCCTGTAGACAGTTACACTATTTACACCTTTAATTGAAGAGTTATTTGTCATAAACACCTAAAACCTTCACACCGGAAAGGGTGACATTTTATTTGTACAGTCATATTACTGCAGCCAAATACCTCCAAAGATCAAGGAAATACCAGACACTTTTGTTGTAACTGTGTTTAAAAAAGGTAATCAGGTTGTTGGACTAAATCTATTAGACTGTCCACCTAATTGAGACATCAGTGGAATTATTTCTAAATGTTACCTTTAAACAAAATCAGCTTAAATCAGCTCCAATAATCTCTCTGGCCTCAAAGAACATGTTCTGAACTTGGCAAATGACTATGATGTACTTATGACGTAGGGATTTCTCTCCCTGATCCTGTTATCCTTTAACAGCCAGAAAGTAAGGAATGCAAGTGTGTGAGTGAACCCAGCACGAGCTGACACTCAACATTAGATTTATGGGTGGAGAATATGACCCAGGGCACTGTGGCAGAAACAGAGAAGAAGACAGCAAAGCCTTGTCCGGAGGGTAAGACATGAGCTGGAGAGAAAAAGGCAAAGAGAGTGGAGCAAATGCCATGAAATGAAATGTGGTTTTTGATCTCTCCAGGACAGGTTATGACTTACTGGAGGAGTGTCTGATCTTATGTAGAAGCAGGGAAAGGCAAGACGCCGCCAGCCACACAGAGCATTCATTATGGCCACATAATGGAAGAGGACAAAGCAGCTCATTTTGACCTGTGCATTTGCAACACCGTGATCTTCCTTCTGTCCGTTCCACTGTTCTATAAAGATTTGTCCTTTCGTCTCGTGTATTGCTTGCAAAACGTACGTCCTGAAACACAAACCTCACCCAAAGTCTGTATTCTTTGTCTAAAAGTTTCCTCAAGAGAGACGTGGTTTTACATGGAGCCTCTATTGTACCTTCAAATGCACGTTTGTTTTCCATTTCCTTTCTTCTAATCGATGCACTCAGTACAGTGAAATGGTATCAAGCTTGCAGATGTAAAAAAAAAGGGGTATCTGAAATAAAGCCCCCCTTTTAGGTAGCAATTGTATGTAGCCATGTCTTCATCTGGTTTACCTGTGACGCTTTGATCCCGACTGTATGCGGCGGTGTTTGATTCCTGGGGTACTTTGACAGTTTGGAGGTAGTCAAAAGGCCCTCCGGTGTCTGAAGTTAGATCAGAGGAGAGAGGGCCTGAAAAGCAGCCGTCCAGCAGGGAGAAGATCAGAAGAGACACAAACTTTAGCGGGAGCCATTGTGAGTTACGCACTGGCTGCTAGCTCCCATAACTTTTCCCTTTGTATTTTTTTTCTTTTTATATGGCTACCTTCTCCCTTTCTTATCTTCTTCTGCTTAGAATGTTGAATGGCTCAGTTAAAGGTCTGTGAGGTTTTATCAGATTTTGCCAAAATGAGTCACCTTGTATGCGTTCTCCCTTTCAGCTGCCTCTTGACAGTACGTGCCATAAAGATGTTGTATTCAACATAATACACACCTTTAAACACACTCCTTCCATTCATACATGCTCTATGTGGTGGTTATTTATCAAACCCAAAGCTTGTTAAAAGAGCAGTTTCTACTGATTCATTTTAAATGGAAATTTAGATGAATACTTTATATTTTTTGGAGTTTTAATCAAAGTGATCAGTCAGTTCAGCTGCTGTAATTACCTACCATATTAGCTAATGTTTTAAACTATGTAATTATATTACTTTTGGGCCAAAGCTGGAGTATTTGTGGAGACTGTTTCTTGGTAATTGGGAAGTGTAATTGTGCCCTCTAGTGGTTCAGTAGCAGAACAAACAAACTACTGAAACAGACCGCAAGAAGAGTTTTGTTTCGCCAGAGTTTGGTTTAAAAATCAAATTAAAACTGAAACAAAATCAAGGTTGCAAAAGAAAAAAACATTGTATGGATGCAAATTTAATGATTCGCAGTTTTAAATGTCTAGAACATTAAGGGACATAAAGGGATCCTTTTTTATGATCAACTTTTTATTATTATTTAAATCATTATATACATCATATCCCCTTCACACTGAGAGAGTTGTCTGCACACTTACATGGATAAACGCACTATTTATTCTTCCTTCCCAATACCCAACCACCCACCCCCTCCTCACCACACACCTCTCCACACACATACACGCACCCCACCACCCTTCTCCCCCTA
>JBAMHV010000025.1:10822568-10835063 GCA_037177535.1 Pseudomugil gertrudae
CTTAAACTAAAACACAAAAAGTAATTAAGGAAAATCATATAAGTTATTCAGCATGCCTAATAATGGAAAAAATAAAAGTTATCCTAACAAACCTCCACTTTACAGCAAATGTGATGTCAGCAGACACTTTAAAATAACCCAAAAACAGGTGAGCGACTTCACTTCCGTGCTCCTTATGCTGCAGGGTCAGTGCTGTTTGATGATGTCACAGCCACTAGATTAATTGTGAGTGTTGTCAAAAAAATATCTGAAAGCTATTTAAAAAAAAAATCTCTTTTATTTTGTCATTTTGAGTTGGAGGAGACTTAACAGAAGAGTTTGATATATAACGTGTACATGTTGTGTAAAGGTTGTCATAAAAAAAACAATACCAATATTTTGCCATATCACATTTTAATGCTGATATGTAATATTGTATGCTGATAGTAATGGACGTCTCTAAATGTGATCATTATTGTCCAGGCCATAAAGGTTGTAGGTCCTGATCAGGCTCATGTGTTAATACTTGAGGTGTAAAATGATTCTGATTTTTAACTTAATTAATCCCTTTCCAAACTGTAAACACAGAGTTTGGGGTAAGCCAAAAGCTAGGTGTTAAAACTGATATTGCAACCTAAACGGATGCGTACCTTGTGCTACAGGTTAGAGATGCGTTTCTGTATGGTCTTTAAATGGAAGCATTTTCATTAAATGTTCCATATTTGTTTCTTTTATTCTCCTTCCTGTCTAAACAGGTTTTTTCCTTCCACCTTTTTTCTCTTCTGTACTGAACGATGTGGTTCATAACTATTACCAGCTGCTCAAATTCTTGAGCATTATTTTGACAGCCTGAGTCGATACTCTCTCCTTTCCTGCCAGGTTCTGATTCGCTTCCACATCCAAAGAAATGTGATTGTGATCCCCAAGTCCATCACACCACAGCGCATTCAGGAGAATTTCCAGGTAATCAGTGGAGCTGATTAGTTTGGTTTAATCTTTTGGAAAAGGCTTTTGATAAATCAGTTCATGTGATTGCAGGTGTTTGACTTTGAGTTATCTGAGGAGGAAATGAAGACCATACTAGGATTTAACAAGAACTGGAGAGCCTGTCCAATGCAGTGGTGAGACTCCTGTAGAGCTCGTGTAGATTTTACTTTAACGTTGTGTTAGTTGCATGTTAGGTAAGCGTTGTTTGACTTTTCCTTTCTTATCCTCTATAGGAGCTTGAAGCATAAGGATTATCCATTCAACACTGAATTCTAAAGTAAAAAAAGGATTTTCCACAGGTGCCGCAGCTTGCTTCCCAGCCATCTACACCGACTCATCCCCTGTTCTTTAGATCCATATGGACCATAACTGGCTTTGCATATATCCTCATATTTCTCAGGAAAAAACAGCTGCTTCATCTTTTCTCTGGAAGGTTTTACATAAAACTTCACAAATGTGCTTTAACCAAATGAGCAATTCTCTCATTTCATAACTTTAGGTAACGATCTTACATCTAATTTTAGTTTATTTTCTCACATTTCGATGTAAATTGAATTTACTTATTTTTATTATGGCATTAAGTTTCTGAGGGGAAAGAAAAAATTAGTCTGAGAACAACAATTTACAAAGGCATGTTTTATTTTTTCTTAAATGAGAAACAACTCATGATGAACTTATTACCAAAGAGAAGACAAAACATATTTTTGTAGCATAACGTTACCACAAGAGATGCACTGCTGATTTCTCCTCATTCTGACTGTTTTTCCCAATAGCAATGAGCTGTTCTCATGACTGGCCCAGTTTTCTATGAAGGCAGATTCTTAGCAGTTATTTGTTAAGCACAGAACATGCTGCAGCATGCTGCCTTGCTCTAATATGGGTCATAAATGGCACTTCGTCACATGTATCAACCCTGTTATGTAATCACTACTTTCTCTTTATCTGTATTCATTAAACATTACAATAAAGCCTGCGAAGGGTTGTGCATACACGTTTATTGAGTTTCTATGTGCACACACACACTACAATATATCCAAATCCATCTTTAAGAAAGATAAAGGAAAACCATGACATTAAGGAAAGCTAGTGAAGGAAATCTAAGAAGAATATGACAAACATTATTGGAGGATGTTGATGTTCATTCTACAGAAGCACTAATGTTTCTTGTAAAGGTGATCAATCCGGCTTCCTGATCATGTGTAATTACAACAAATGGGAATATCTTGTGTATGTTCATATATGAAGGCACAGTCTTCTTCTATGGAACCACAGGCTCCACCTTCGCATGTCTCAACACGTACACTCAAGCAAATCTAAGTAAGACTGGATAGCAGGAGATGATACTGCACCTTGGTTATGACTTGAAATGTATTTTGAGACTGAGATTCTTTGGAGTAACTGCTTCTACATATTAACTCCAGCACAGATTAAACTGCTCATCGAGTTCTTTGCAAACTCACTAACGAACCATTCATTTGAGTCAGATGTGTCTTAGTAAATATGTTTAATAAATGTGCCATTAAAATATTAACACATATTCTGATTTATCATATTGTTGCAAAATGATAAACATCTAGCAGCTAAATTTATGTCATTTACAAATATCAGTTTCTGAAACACATTTACGAAATGCACTCAAACATCTGGCTTTTATTCAGTCTAGTTTGTTATAACTATATATATTCAAACATTGTTAAGCTGATGTGTGTTGGTCTGAGACTAATATAGGAAGCTTCTTTCTTTGATGTGTATTTACTAATGAACCCATAACTTAAATTACCAAACAGGGTTATGATGTTCCCTTTTAATATAATTTATCTGATGCAAACATGAAACACATCAACTGTTTCCAAGGAATTATCAGAAGCATAAAAGCTGCACAGCCTGTATCGTTTAGTTTATTTAATTTATTAATTCTAGAGGAAGTATGAAACATTATTGTTCCACGAAACCAAGAACAACTTAAGCACATTTGTCAAGTTGATTTTTTAATTATCTTCTTTTTTTGTGCAGCATCAATTCTGAGTTAGTATTCTGTACCAAAGGGGTAGTCTTTGTGTTTTGCAGCCCTGTAAACAGAAGACAAAGACCATCTTTTACAAGTTGGCTACTTGATGATGTGGCCTATTTGTATCTCTCCTTTTGTTCATTCTCCTCGTCACGCTCTAATTGCTACTCACCACTGTGCTGGAAATCCTCTCCAGTTCTTATTTAAGCTCAGCAAGGTCTTCATATCTTCTTTGCTTAACTCAAAATCAAACAGCTGAAAAAGAAAAGATAGCTAAATCTAGCAAACTGGAGGCTGCTGGTAAATGTTAGAAGAGAAATGAATAGAGGCTGCTTTACCTGGATATTTTCCTTGATGCGATGGGGTGTGGCTGACTTGGCAATGACAATTACATTTCGTTGGGTGTGGAACTTCATGAGAACCTGAGGATTGAACAGGAGCAAAACAAGTCTGTCATGAGTTTCACATCAGATTGGGATTATACACGATCAACAACCAAATATATCTGGATAGAAATGATTCCAACACCCTCCAAAAAAAGCTAAACTGTGCCAGTTCCTTCTGGTTTGGTTCTACTGGTCTACAACAGTCTTTAAAGAAATGCTATGAGCTCTCAGAGTGGAATCTGGACTTTGACTCATATGTAGAACGTTTCCCCTTAAATCACTCGCGTATTGTGTTGGCAGTATTCTTAAGGTCAGTTGTTTGCTGTTACGTAAATTTCAGCCAAATTCAAATACCTGGAAGACTGGACAGCATCAGCTATCATTCTTTCAAATATGACTTGATTCTAAGCCTCTACTGATGCAAAAATACCCAATCATGGTACTACCACCACCATGGTTTAGTGTGGGAAAGCCTAGACCACCATCTTACAGGGTCACCATATAAAAATAATAATAATAATAATAATAATGGTACAAATAGGAAGAGAAGAACAAAGGCATCACATCATGAAGATAACAAACATGTAGTTTTAATTTTAGTCAGGTTTCGTGTTGTGCAGATTTAGAACATATCACAGTTATAAAAGCTTGAATTGTTTTTCATAATGATTTGTACTTTTCCACACAATGTTTTATTGTGCCATGTGCTTGGGGGTTCCTCTTGATTAGCAGGCTTGTAAAGTCTGAGTCACCGAGATCATGCGACACTGATCTATTGGAGACTTGTTTAATTATGTGGTTTCTGAAGGTAACTGATGGCATAAGAGTTCGGGGGGGGGGTGCCTCCATAACAAAAGGGTAAAAAAAAATGCTATATCTGAAGCACAGAGTGTATAAAATATAGAGGAAAGAGAGAAAAAATAAAAGGTCATTGTATTTGGAAAACAACCAAAAATGCATGATCACATGTTCTTTGGCTCACCACACAGTACTTCACTTATTCTGTCTCCCACTTTTAAACTTTTTTCCACCTCTCATTTTTTACCACGTGAGCCCTGATTTTCCTCTTCTGACCTACTTTTCTATTATGAACATTTTCAGATGATGTAATTATGCATGCTTCCAGGGTTTCTGTGGTGGAAATGAGTGTTCACTCACTAAAATGTGTTCTCCACAACACAATATCTACTTGTTTGCTAGTTTAAAACCAACTTGTACTGTTGCTGTCAGGTATGTAACCATTTTCACATGATTAAAAATGTTTTCCATCCCTAATCTATCAAAAACAAATAAAGGACCATCTTAAACTAGGCTAATTCTTTTCTTACCTGTGCAGGAGTCTTGTTATATTTGTTAGCTATTTCCTTGATAGTTGGGTCATCGAGCAGAGATGGGTCATCAGGAGCAGCCCTTTTGTTTCAGTTAAAAATAACAAGTATAAGACATTTTGAATTATGTTGTTCTGTGGATGATGATTTGTGCAGCTTCTCACCAGGGTCTATCCGGGGAGCCCAAAGGGCTGTAAGCTGTCACTGAGATGCCTTTTGAGTGGCAGTACTGGATCAACTTCTCCTGGGTCAAGAGCGGGTGGCATTCGACCTAAAGAACACACAAATGTTTTAGGTTTTTTATTTAAACCTGCATTAATCTCTAATATATGTTAATGTGTGTATGTTTTTGTCTTTTTACCTGGTTGGTGACAGGCTTGTGCTTGAGACCGGGCTTGTTCAGTAGCGCTTCAATCTGGTCTTTGTTGAAATTAGAGATGCCGATAGCTTTGACCAACCCATCATCCACCAGCTTCTCCATTGCCTTTTGCAATATAAAACATAACATTTTAATAATGTTTGAGCCATTCAAATACAGTTTGATTTCACTATCTGTGATTAAATGACATCTCCAGTGTGCCTGGAGAAAATGATCTACTGACTGTCCAAGTGTCCAAGAAGGTGCTGTCATCTGGGATTAAGTTCTTTTCCTCATCCAAAGGAAACAGAATATCTCCTGGCTGCACAAGGAAAGAAAGATGTTATAACTTGAAAATGTATTTATGGTCCCTTATCAGAATGCTTTGTCTCATTAAAGAAACGAAAAGATATTAAATCACAGTACTGGCATAGATTGTAGATCAGATTTTAAGTAATGCGATCAACATAATTCCTTTGAGATTAAATACAACAAATGTTAAGTTTGTGCCGATCAGATTATTATTATTAAATTCATTTAGACATTTTATCTATTCAGGCATATTTTCTCATAGCTAATAGGCTTTTCATACCTTCATCCCTACTGGGAAATGCATGAGGTAAAGGTCCAAATAGTCCAGTTTCAAATCTTTTAGAGTCTTTTCACATGCTCCTCTCACCAGGGATGGAACGTGGAAGGTACACCAGAGCTAGGATTAAAAAAAAAACATAAGATTTCTAAACATATTGTATTTGTGATTGATTTCAGGTAGTTTGATGTATTTCATCTCTTCTCCACTGATGCAGTTTTTGTGGTTCTTTATAAAAGCAGCTGCAAAAAGTTATCAATGCCCTTTAATTACAGCCATAAGCTTGATAATAATTCATTTTTAAAATTTTGAGCAAATTATTTGTTTATATACTTTACATCCAGTTTTGAAATGTGTTTAAATTGAAGTTGGCCCCTTAAATTCTTAAATTGCTTAAAATATGTCAATACATATTTTACATTGACATGCCAGGACCTGACCAGCAGGTGGAAATGTGAGTGGGTCCAGGTTGGCATATTCCTGGATCTGCTTGGATAAGATGCAGTTCAATGAGTTTTACAATTCCAGATTTTATCCTTGGATCCACTTTTATTTATTAAGGAAAAACTGGACTCATGCTCAGGCTCTTTTAAGGCTATGGGGAACACAGATGATTACGAGGGAGATTAATTTCTGCTGAAGTAGGACCTTAAAGGACCTTAAAAGATACACCATCTTTGCAACCAAGCAAACCTGTGTTTTGTCATGTTAAAAAGAGAACTGCTATTTGAATTCATGGGTCATGGAACAAATGTGAATGTAAACTGTGAGAATAGCATGACTAATGTAGTTCAACATGTCACACTGACTCCACTGTTACAGACATGGTGTTATTATGTCCATTATTTCTCTGAGCATCTGACAAATGATGACAGCCAATGCACCTGGAAGTCCTAAAGTAATAACTATCTTAAAGCACATAACATTCATGCTATTTTTAAAGTTTACGGACTGCTACTTTAGCCTACCTTACTAACGATGAATAGATCTTCCCTTTTCACCACTCCTTGGTCAATCATAGCACGGATTCCATCCCCAACTTCTGTCTCATTCTCATACACATAAGCACCATCGATATGCCTGTAGCCACAACTTATCGCTACCTTTATGGCCTCGGTGAGTTTTCCTGGTTCTGCCTGCAGAGGGGATTAAAGGGCAAACAAAGTAAATATATAAATGTGTAGAGAATTTAACATACATATTGGTAACTTCACAATTCCTCCCAGCTTCAGCAGTGGCTTTGTTTAGAATGACACCTCAAGTATTATAAAGCAATTTAAATGGCATATTATTATATGAGGATATTATTACTGAAAGGTTTAAATTGCAGTATGCAATCATTTTAATCATTAATTTAGTGGAAAATATTTAGTTGCATGTAGCAGCCATATCTAGTGACCTAATTTCAGCATACATGTATCCATCCATCTATTTTCTGATGCTTTTCCCAGGTCGGGTTGTGTGAGCAGTAGCCTAAGGAGGGAAGCCCAGACGTCCCTCCCCCTCAGCCACATTTGCCAGCTCATCAGGCGGCCATGAGATATAATCTCTCCAGCCGGTCCTGGGTCTCCCACAAGATCTCCCCCTGCAGTGGCATCTCACCGGTGAGACGTGCAGAATGCTCATCTGGCTCCTCACGATGTGGAGGAGGAGCAGCTGTTCTACTCTGAGCCCCTCGTCATGCTGAGCTGCAGCATGTCAAAGTTATTCTACTTTCCTACTTTTAATGTCACCACTTTTGAATCTGGATTCAAACACTAAGGGTGGAAATTGATCACATAGGAATAAACAATACATACAAAAAAGGTAATCCCCACAGCATGAAGGGAAAAGTAACAAGGATAGTTTGGGTTCTTAGTGGGAGACAGGATCAACATGTTAAAGCCAGCAGTTTCACCTCACATCAACAAAATGAATAATAAAAAAAGCATGCCCTTACCCTCCATGTTCCCAGACCGACTATAGGCATCTTTGCTCCATTGCTGAGTGTAACTGCAGGCATCTTCTTGCTGATATACTCTCAGTCAAGCACAAAACCGGGGAAGCAGTTTCTACAACAAGCAGATTAGTCCTGCTAGCTGTGGAGGCAGACAGTCTATATTACAGAGAAATAGGAGGAGCTAAAGTGATGGTGACGTTTGTGCTGTATGCTGTGCAATCTGAGATCAGAGTTCATGACTGATATTCGTTAAGTCATAATATGACTGGGCAGAAAAGTTAATTATTATACTTTAATATTATAAAAGTTATGTCAAAGTCTATTAGAATATATTTGTGATGTTTTTGTAGTCACTATTTAAATAGTTTTAGATGAGAAACAGAAGTTTGGGAGTTATGTCAGGGGTGGGGGGTGTAAGTTGGGTGAGATGGGCTTAGGGTTGTTTGTCTTTGTGTATGTGTGTGTGTGTGTATGCCTCTGTGTCAGTGAATTCAATGGGGTGGGGGTTCATCGCTGAGCTGTCTGTTTGGGTGTTTTAATTTAATTGATCTCAATATGTACAGCACTTTGTGTTGCCTATGGCATAAAAAGTGCTTCAAAAATAAAGTTTAATTTGATTTTATTTGCAGAATATATTAAATAAAAAGTAAATATTAAAAATATGGGGATGATGTGGGTCAATGGAATGTCTGAAATTTTAACAAAATTTTGATTAAAGCATTTCTTTAACATTTTTTTCATTTTACAAACCGTGTTTATGGAATTCAGTAAGATTTCTTGCATATTTCTTGCATTTTTATTTTAGTTTATGCAGCTTTTTTAAGGCTTTATTCACATTCATTTTTAGGTAAAATTTTAATGCACTTTTTAACCCTTCCTGCACCCTTCTTTTATTACTTAATATTTTATGTGCAACACTTTATATGGTCTTATACATATAATGTTCTATCACTTAAGAAGACATCTGCTGATGCACAACGTGGACACATCAGTGTTTCCTTGAATTCTGGAGTGTTTCGGGTTTTGCAATGCACATCGTCCTCCAGGTGACCCAACCAGGGCTGATCACACCTCTATGTCCAAGTGTCATTCTACTGGCTCACTGCTCTCCCCTCCTCAAACAGAGCCTTCTGCTGCCTGTAGATTATAGGAAATGGCTCTTCTTCTTTTGGCCTGTTGTATCCAATGGACCATCGGCCCTGCTCAGGGAGTAGCTAGAAAATACCCAAACTGCCCACCTCCACTGGCATGCACCTGGTCCTCCACTCACACTCTTACAATCCTCCACCAGCTCCTGATACTTTTCCCTTTTCTTTCATGTGCCTCCTCCATCCTCTCTTCCTATGAAATTGTTAACTCGAGCAGGTAAAGTTGTTTTTTGACCCCGAAGATGGAGCTGATGTCAGGTCTTAAACTGGTTTAGGTGATGTGTGATGGGATTTTTAGCCGTCTTTCCAGATCAGCTGCCAACACCCAGTCTCGGGCCTGGTAATGCTTCCATTGATACCTGCCTTCGCTCGGTTTCGTGTCTAAAATATGTACATGTCCCAATCTTGGAACACAGAGGGGATGTGGGCTTTTCTGCTTTGCCCCATCTGTGCAGGTTTGATGGGATTCGGAGGACATTGTAAACCCCCTGAATCAAAAACTTGATCCTCTGGGGGTCCCACTGAAGTGACTCTCTACTATATCGCCTGCTCCCCCTTCCCCAAGGTGCCCTGCTGCCGCATGGCCATTGCACTACTGACATACAAATCATTCGGCTCTACTGTGTTTCCTTCTTGCATAACGCGGTTTCAGGTTTCATGTCTGGCTGCGACAGGAGACTTGGTAACTCTTTAACTTCCTGCTCTTTTGTTCGGTAGAGCAGATTTTCACTGACTGATTAATCTGATGGAAAGGGAACCTGCATGAGCCATTTCTACAGCTTGGTTTGGGTATATAAGGCACAGCATGTAATACCTCACTGGTCTGAGGTGAGGTATCTGAAGTCCTTTCTGTTACATAAAACAGTATTTGAGCGATATTATAAATTAAGCTCTGTTGCAAGATAAGTTTGCCCTGACCTTTCTTTTACATGATCCACATCAAATATAGAAGAAAGAAAGCTTGTGGTTTTAATCTGTTTGTCCACCTGGCCCAGGACAATTTACTAAAATATGAGAACATCTGTCAGTGATGTGGACTTCAGTAGGAAGTGGGTTGTGCAGCAAAACATCCGTCATAAGCAGATATTAATGAGAATAGTAAGTATGACACTCAGTTGTGGAAAGGCCATATTTAACCTAATCAAGTCAAAATGGTTAGGATTTATTGCCTTAAAGGTCCTGAGCTGTCTAACCTGTGTTTCTTTGTTTGTAACTGTGTACATATGTCCACTGTACGTGCTTTCATTGGTGTTTATACTGCAGATGCTCATGGGATAATGAGGGGAGCGTATTGGGGCGAAGTCTTTTGCCTTATGGATGTAATGGTATTTACCTGGCAGTCAGTCACACCTGTTATGATTGTTTTGTGCAGGTTTGGCAAATTATTTGTTACTTTTTTGAGTATTTACATTGTAGAAATGAACATCTGTTGTCTGGAACCAATGTTTGTTGAGACTTTGTTGAACACAAGAAAGGAAAATGTAGGTAAGGACACGAGTAAGTTTGCTGAATTATGACACTGTTGCATTTAGAAACTCAAAATGTGATGTAAATCAGAAACTGTGTTGTCAAGTGTCGGACATCTTCAGTATCTTTTTGCTGTGATGCTTTGATGATGGAAACACAAAGAGCTGCTTTGTAATGGTGTGATGATGCAGCACAATTTATCTGTATGTAGTTTATTACAGCAATTAACACAGGCACCTTATCTTGGCTACGTTAGCCAAGCTCGACCAGGGTGTGGTGCAGCTTGGATGACATTGCAATATTTACAAACTAGTCCTTCTTCCCCACGAAACCAACATTTTACTGGGTTTTTGGTTTGATCTTGTGAGCAATCAGCTGGACAATTTTAAGTCAATGAAGATGCTTCCTCTTCTTTGTCATGTGCACTTCCCTCTGTTAATTGTGTCCTCTCTGGTTAGAGGAACTTCGGGAAGGGGAGCATATGTGTGGCAGTAAAGAGATTAATCGAAGCATCCATACAAAAATATTGACAGGAGTAATATACTGTTATGTGTCAGATTTATAACACTGTTTTGCAAATTAAGTGAAACACTAATTCAGCATTTCTACATTTTTATGCTTAAAATCTTAAAGCTACTTTATTTTTTTCTGGAAATCTTTTGATATTTATCCATTATTTTGTACATATAATTTGACTTTTTAAAATGGTAAAATTATAAATTGAATCACAGGAGAAAGCACCATGGTTTCACCATTTATTTGTGTCACGTTTTATATTCATTATCACTTCACCGAGTTGATTTTTGTCTGTGTGTGCAGTTTCTTTTTATAACATGCCTTTTCTTTTTAAGGGCAGTTTTAGACGGCCTTATTTTGCTGCCTTGAGAAAGTACACGCTCTACTGGAGCTTTCTAGAACGACAGCTTCCTGCAGCTTATTTTAAACACATTACTGCACAATGAAATCTTAAATATCTCAAACTGTAGTATAATTGGATCCTCTTACAAAGTTAGTAACCATAAAGTCCCAAGCTTTTATATAGTTTTGACTATAAAACCCAAAGTATGTCTTTGTTATTGGGAGTGTATGATTAGAAAACAGCTCTGTGATGGACTGGCACAGTGTCCAAGGTGTGCCTCGCTTCTTACCCATTGATTGCTGGGATCCCAGCTACCGGTGACCCTGAATTGGATGAAGCAATATGGAAAATGGATGGATAGATTATTATAAAACAACTGGAAATCCCATATTCCTTAATACTGTGACAATAACTATGGTAATACATTCAAAATAAACCTCATACTTGTTTTGAACCCAGATGCTAAATTGAAAACTCCAAAATTTGTAAAGGTTTTATTTACTTTCAAAACATTATGCAGTCAATCAACCCTCTACACACACAGATACCACGCACACACGCTCAAGCACACACAAAGTGCACACAGACAATGACAATTGCTAAGCACTGTCTTTGAAAGATAGGCAACATGAAGAGCAAAGGTGCTAAATATTGCACAGTCTGATCAGTTTGGGAAGCTTAACGATTCAGACCATTCAGCTTCACTGGCAAACAAGCCCAACATTTGTTTTTTCAAATTACAGCTTAAAGGACAGCTGAGTGATGCCTTAATTTGTTCGACCAGTATTTGTCATGGGACTGCTGTTAAGTTCCCACCCTGACTGAGAAGGTAGATGCAACACAGGAGAAAAAAATAAATGAGGTAACAGTTGATGGCCAACCTGCACACATTCTACTAAGTACAGCACAATGTCACAAAAGTGCAACAGAGCCTAATTTTTGTGTCTGTTTGAATCAAGATCAAAACATGTTCTGTTGTAGTTTGACATAAAATGAAATAATGACCTGAAGAGCTGCAGAGTTCACACTATTATTAGTTTCCTATAACTCTCCATGTCTCAATACTTTCTAAAGATTTTTTTCCTCTCATATTCTCTTTGAACCTTAAGCCATACCTGAGTCAGATTGCACTACTCCAAAAAAATAAACCAAGTAAACAGAATGAATAGTGGGAGCTAAGTAAAAGAGGGAGAGATCCTAAGACTTATTATTATCCTATTAGCAATAATGGGTTATTGATTGAAATGAGTCATTCATCAAATTAGTTAAGATATTTGTTGAAAGAGGGATGTATGGAAAACTAGAAAAGCCACACAAAACAATTCTCTATTCCACAAAGTGATAAATTAGCATTCATTTTTATAACCACAACCAAAGACTTTGCAGTGTCCCAAATTTTGCCATTTCTTTTAATCTCAGGAGCATTCAGTGAATGTGGTCACCATGT
>JBAMHV010000025.1:10835804-10850731 GCA_037177535.1 Pseudomugil gertrudae
CCCTCCCCTGATGATGCACCATGGCCAAATAGGTCATACTCTTTTCTTCTCTTATCATCTGATAACGTTTCATATGCTGCAAGACGAAGAAAAAAAACAATTTAGGATGGGTAGATTCTACTAAGCATTAATATTATGTGCAATTAGACAGAATGTAAGCTTAAAATGGAACAACCTGATTGTTTCACTTAACACTGGGGATGTTATTGGCCGTAGTGGCAAAACTTTTTAAAAAACAAGGTATTTTCTCTTGATTAGAGAATGATATATATGCATACATACATATATAATACCAACTCACCCTCTGCCATTTCTCTGAACTTTGACTCTGCATCTGGGCTCTTGTTGCGGTCTGGATGGTACTTCAGGGCCAACTTATGAAAAGCCTTTTTGATCTGTCGCTCAGTGGCATCTCTGGGCACCCCCAATATCTCATAGTAGTCTCTCTTGGCCAGGATGAATTCTGAGACTAGTAAAACATGTACTGCTAGCAGCAGAACTGACTGAGCTGTGGCCATAGTGGTGGTTTGGTTTTGACACCTTGAAGCTGTGAAAATAGCAGTTGAACAGCTCTATTAACGACACAGGAAGACTTTCAATGGCGTCTAAACAATTAAGAATGGCTTATTACCGGTTATAAACCATCCAAAGAAAAGAAGTAGCTGTATGTTATTAAAATACTTTGCTAAGTAGTTTAAACAAGACAACAGTTGAAGAAATTAACGCAGGTTTTCTAGAAAGTTTAATCAGCTCTGTCATCGACATGCTTCTTAACAAATTACTTTTGCTTACTTTCTGTATAAAAAAGCAAGAAAGAAAGAAAAAAACACCCTTGAGCCGAGGGCCTCTACTAATAACGTTTGTATGTAATGAAAAAATTACCTGAGGACGAAGTGACAAACGGCTGGAGGGATACTTCTGTCAACCGCCGACAACTCCAGCTGATGTGCGAAACGAAAGCTAGCAATTGTTGACGAGATGCATTCCTGAGCCGTAATACCACGACTCGAAACCCTATTGGTCCTTTTTCTAACACGGTGACTTAGACGGCTCTGATTGGTGGATGGTCTGCACATGTGTAATTTTGGCCAGTCAGAAAAGAATAAAGACGAAGCAAGAGAGTAATCTTAACATACTTCATTCTTCGCTTTCTTTCCTTATCGATTAAAGTCTATCTGCTAAGCATTTTTTTGCTTAGCAAAATATATTTATGTGTGTTTGTTATTGTGAGTTATATTTTATAAAAAAAATTTTTTTACTAGCTGCGATTTTTATTCGAATCCACAGATATTTAATCCGTTTGCCGTTTAAGGCAATCATCTTGAGTTCAGTGAAGTTGACGTCACGTCCATTACTTTGGTTATAATCCGGAAGTGATTGTTTACAAGCTACTTTGTATTTTTTTTATTTATAAACCAAATTTAACGACAAACGTGTTTCTTTAGGGTGTTTTGACAGTAGATATGCCACGTTACTGTGCTGTGAAACTTTGCCGAAATCGTGGGGGGACAGCATCAAGACAGGACAACAAAAGAATTAGCTTCTACCCGTATGCTATCTATTTTCTTTCACATATGACTTTTTACCAGTTGTGCTGCAAGTCCCGTTTTTTGTTATCTTTGAAGTAAAAAAAAAAATAGAGCTGTTTTAAGCTATTAAGAAACTGTTTATTGGATCGTGTAAGAAATTTATAACAGAGGGAGATTTTCACACTGTTTGTAGGGTAATGTCAGTATCATTGATGATGAAGGATTCAAATAATATTTTCTACAATCTATAAATCTATGATTATAAATTTTTCTTTCTTTGTCAAGTTTTCCATTACAAGACAAGTCTAGGCTTCAGAAATGGGTGAACAACATGAAACGGGAAGAATGGACTCCAAGTCGACATCAGTATCTCTGCAGCGAGCATTTTACAGAAAACTGCTTTGATATTCGATGGGGTATCCGTTACTTGAAGAACACAGCTGTACCCACCATTTTTCCTGCAGATGATCATGTATGTATCTCTTTGCATCATGTTATTGATTTTTTAAAATTAGCTTTAATGAAATTGCTATTCCAGTTTTGTCATTTATGGTGTAGCGTAGTTTCATTATAATAATTTAACGCATGAAATAATTGAGCTATGGTTTTGTATCTGTGACCTGTTTTCATTGCATGATTTTCTATCAAATTTAAGGACGAGGAAAAAAGATTTAGCAGCTGCAGAAGGAGCCCCAAGGTCACTTCAGAGACTGAGTCTGACCTCAGAGATTCTGCATCTCCTCCCAGCAAGAGGCCACTGATTTTGAGAAAAGCTTGCAAAGCAGTCCAGCCAAATGCAGACAATACTTCAACAGAAAACTTAGAGGTGACATTTGAACTCCCTCTGGTGCCAGATGCCAGCATCACTTATCAACCGAATCTCCTAGAGACACAAACTGCAGATATAACCAGTGATACTGGAATGCCAGTGGCATCCTGCCTTGCACTGTCACCACTCTGTGAATCTCAAACTGAAGAGCAGTCTGACTCGACCATGGCGGTGTTGTGCTGTGCAGCGCTTGACTCTCTCTCTAACCAGGAAGGAACAGATGCCCTCCAAGATGCTCTGGGTCATACTATCCGCTTTGTGCCTGTGGAAACAATTAGGGAGAAACCCTCAATTTGTTATTTGGAGGAGAGCAGACCTGATGAAGGAGAACTCATTTCTGTTTACGAGCACTCGTACTGTAGACCAGACACTGACAGAGATCAGCTGTGGAACAAAATCTTGTGTTTGCATACAAAGATCTTGGAACTGGATCGGAGGGAGGAGAGCACGGTGGCTAAAATCCAGGCTCTGGAGAACGAGATAGCCCACCTGAGGAGAGATGGTGCTGTTTTCAAAGAGAAGCGAAAAATGTTAGAAGATTACATCTCAACTGTGTTGCTCTGATATTTAGGATTATGGATGTACATGAGTTTTAATTGTTGCCAAATATAAAAACACAGCTGCATAAACTTGTTCCACAACACATGCATGTGTCAACGTGTCCACACGGTGGCACTCTATGACCTGTAAAACTCCACTTCACTGGAATGTTGCTTTTCATCCTTTATAAGTCTACAGCCTTTTCCAAAAATTAACACAGTTTAGATATTAACATATGCTCATTTCATGCTGTAACATAATGACACAGACAAGCAGATATGATCATAACATAATCTTATCAGACAGAGGGCGTGATGATACTTGTTACAGCTTATTTGGACTCCATTGACCCACCATCTTATTATTAAGGGTATGTAGTAGGTATCTGAGAAAGGATTTGTATTTACTGAAAATAAATATAAATAGCTAATGACCTGCATAAGCACTTTGACTTATGGACTATTCATGCTCAGTTTTGTAAAGCATCATGATACATATACTGCATTCCACTTGGTCTACTACATAATGTTACTAGTAATTAACTATTCCAATTTTTTTTCTTCATGTTTGAATTGGCCTGAATTAACTTTGATTATTCATTGTTATTCATAAAAAAAAGTGGAAAATAATTCTTTTTTATTTTTCCCATGAAACCCCACTGTTAAAGTGCTTTGTGTTCACCCAAATCACTCAATTGTCTTTTCTTTGTAACTTGCTGTTGCCATGAAAGTGAAGGCATAACTGGAATTTCCAAAAGAAATATAGTAAAAGACTAATTAAAGATTAATTATATATATATACACACACACACATATATATATATATATAATTAGTCAGAGAGTTCATGCAAAAATTAGCACATCTTAAATAATTTTAGCTATGCAGACCCAGGTGTTGTGAATGTGCTACAACCACTGACATATCCAACATCCTCTTTACAACCAGTAGCCTGTGGGCTCCTGAAGCAGCTGCTGTAGACTGACAATTTAAATAATTGATGACCACAAAGCAGGCTATAACAAGATAGCAAAGCCCTTTTAAGCAGCTGCTTTGTCATTTTGTGATTTAATTAGGAAATGTTTGTTTTGAGGAATGATGGAGGACAAGACCTGCTCATATGATTGGTGGAAAGGCAGGTAAAGAAACCTCCAACTGCAGAGCTTAGCAAAATGTCCCATTGTCCAGCTTTTTACAACATAATTATGTATTACAAGTTTTCAAATAAACAACTAAATACTTTATGGAATCTGCTTCCGTGGGTTAATGCAGCTGGAATATAACTGCTGTATAGCAAACTGGAAAACGATGGTACAAACTTTCCAGTTGTAGAACATAGAGGTGGATGTGTCATGGTTTGGAATTCAGCAGGTGGAATGATGAACATTACCTGTGAAAGAATGTGCTCAACAAAACTGACTTACCTCTGTTCAACATGTGGACAGATCTTATCCAAGATTTTCTTTTTACTTTCAGTCTCCCTTGTTTGGTATTTTTCACCAATTACAAAAAATCGGAATAAATTTTTTTTTAGATTTTTCACCTTTAAAGTAGTCCGCTAATCTTTTGATGCATTATTCACAGTAACAGTAATTTGGACAAGAAAACCTAATCTTCTGCTTGCAGCAATAGTTTAAAATCAAAGCTTTTCTACATGCAGCTTCACAGATATTTTTCTTACTTTACTAAAACAAACAGCTAATTTTAGTTTTAAACCAGTATAAATATTGATGTAACTGTATTTCTTAATGCTTTTGTCTTTCTAGTTTTCCCACCACCCCTTCTACAATTGCTTTAAGCTCCCACAATTACATGAGCAAACCCCTTCAGCAAATATCTGCTGCCTCTCCATCCTCAGGCCCTGACTGACCATAGACATTTGGCCTCATGAGATACCTAATAAGATTAGGTATTAGGAGATACCTAATCTTATTAGGTATCTCATGGTTAGCACTGTGGCCTCACAGCAAGAAGGTTGCCGGTTCGATTCCTGGTGTGAGCGGGGCTCCAACCGGGATTCTTTCTGTGTGGAGTTTGCATGTTCTCCCCGTGTTAGTGTGGGTTCTCTCCGGGTACTCCGGCTTCCTCCCACTGTCCAAAGACATGCACCTCGGGGATAGGCTGATTGGAGACTCTAAATTGCCCATAGGAGTGAGTGTGTGTGTGTGCATGGTTGTTTGTCTCTGTGTGTTGGCCCTGTGATGGACTGGCGACCTGTCCAGGGTGTACCCCGCCTCTCGCCCGTTGACAGCTGGGATTGGCTCCAGCCCCCCCCGCGACCCCGCTCTGGGATTAAGCGGTAGAAAATGGATGGATGGATGTATTACCAAGCACCCTGCACATCTGAAGTGTTCTGATTAGTGGTAAATTCCAAGTTTGCAAAAAAAATGTTTTGTCTGCATTGAAAATTTGATTAAGTTTCAAGAGGAAACTGCAAATAAAATAAATTCTTTGGTGAATATTAACTGTGACAATACCTTTCAAGTGGAACGTGTTTGGAACACATGATTCCAACCAAAACCTTACATCACGTTTGAAAGAAGTAAAAAAATATTAATTTTGTTCTTTAAGTAGAGAACATGATAAAAGATAAATGTGGCTGTGTATAGAAATAATTGTATCATAAATATTCATGTTTTTCACTCATCTACCTGTCAGTATTTTAAAAAGCTAGTTTACTGAACCTCGCCAATTTGCGCAACATATCATTAATCTGTGTGATTGTCATATTGTGTAATTTAAAGTGAATGAAAGTATGTGTTTCTGTTTGTCTGTGTATAAATTATCTATATCTTCTGTACACTGGTTTTTCCTGAGTCTTTGTCTTGACATGATCTTGGGTTTTTGCATGACTGATTTACCTCATGGCTGGGAGTAACACATGAAATGAAAAAAATCATTTAATGCTTTAAATCTTTGTACTTTGCAAAGTTGCCACCACATTATTTAAATGGTTAAAAATGTATTTAGGATAAATCGTATCCTACCTTGTATGACTTTTTATATAATTAGAAACCATTATGGCGACATCTAGTGTTGAACATTAAGCATTGCAACGAGGGTGGACTTCCGCTACGTCACTTCCTTTTCCTTTCCCGTTTGTTTTTTTCCCCAGTAGCACTCAGATACAGTATCTGCCCCATGATCTGTCCCCACATAACAATAAAACAATCCAAACATTTCAGTCCGTGCTACGTTTGGTAAGAGAATAATTTATACATACTTTCATCTTATATAAACTTTGATAAACGGATAGCTAGATTTACATTTACGACGAGCAGATGTATTTTAACGTCGCTGTGTTTATGTTTCATTTGGGAGTTGTCTGTTTAGCAAGCTAGCTTTCAAAGATAATCTGGTCACGTAATTATTCTTTTAAGTTATGCTGTTAAAATATATAAGCAGCGTTGTTTTGGTTGCATAAAAAAAGAACAAAGTATATACAATGACATTATGTAACCTGTCTGGTACAAAGCATACCAAGATAAGAGATTAGCTTTTTATTGTGTTTCCGCATTAGCTAAGAGAGGCATCTGTGTTTCATGACCTCTGAGGTCAGCTTAAATCAAAGGTTCACATTTTTTCCGAGGAAAGCCTTGCTCTCAACAATATCCGAAAGCCACTTCTCGTTGAACCGGATTTTCCCAGGAGTGTGTACATATCTGTTAGACTCCATCACAAAGTGGACCTCAACGGGTTGAGCTTCAGGCTTGTTTTTGGAAACTTCCACGACGAAGTAGACATTAGCAGTTCGCTGAATCGGCTTCTGCGCTGATACTGTGCTGAAACGAGCTCGGTAATGGTAAAAGGTGATGTGCTCCTCCTCTGTTATAAAAAGAAAATCCAAACTGTGAGACCAGCTTGACTGGATTTCCCATGTTTGAATGTAAGCCTCAAGCTGCTCCTTTCCAACTTCGATGGTGAAGTCTCTGCCAGATGCCCAGGGAAGTTTGCATATGTCACTGCCAGCAAGACTGTCGCTGTGCTCTTTTCTGTGTCTCTCCAGTGAAGCTTTTACAAGTACAGAGGTCTCTGCTGGGTAATCCTGATCACATGAATGTCGAGCCATGGTACAAAAAACGTCAAAGAACCGCTGTGTTAAATGTTGTGAAAGCTGTAGCGTTAGTTTGTTGCTAGAAGAGTTTCCATGGTTACTTAAGTAGGAAGACGGTCAGATGGAGCCCTCTGTTGGCTCATCCGTGTAACATTTACCACAACATTAAATATGTAATGCATCTTTTCTAATGTTGATTTACTCTGACAATATATTTTATTATTTTATTTTTTTAGGATTGCGTCTACACTCATAATGGGATTAAAACTACTATAGCTCATGGCACAAATCCAGCCAGAATGCTGTATCATTCCACATGATCATGAAAGCCTCTTCCTTTTGCTGGATGCAGTTATTTTTCCACTGATGTTCCCAAGTGAATTGGCAGACGCATGTCGCGGCTCAGGACCACAATCGACAGCGTGACCAAAGCAGTTGGCAGCACGGACTTCGTGTCCAAGTTCTCTCGTTTCAAGCCTGGCGGTGTTGCAGTTGGCAGTACCAATGCTGACAAAGTGCCGGTCAAAGCCGAGACTTTACCTTCTAATGACACAGCGCCCATCTCAGCACCTGAGACTACAATGAAGGAAGAGAAAGGTGGGAAGAGCACAGCAGGGGAGGAGTCTGAGAACCAGAGGCAGCAAGATACAGGAAAGCCTTTTGTTGCCACAATGAAGTCAGCTTCCAGTTTAGCTTCAACAGTAAGTGTTTCAGCAACAAGTTCTACCTCAGCTGTTGCAAAGCAAACCATGCAGTTGTTCCACCCAGCAGCTCTGTCCACCAACATGGATGAGACTTATAAGTCTCTGTCCCACCACATCAATAGTTACTTTGGCACCAACGCACGGGGAGAAGATGGAGAAAACAGACAGCAGCATAAAGACGAGGATGCTCCTGTTTCCGATCCAGTCCCACGCTTTAGCCCTCTGAGAACAGCAGACCACATTCCTGTTTTGTCTTCAGTTGCAGAGACAAAGAGTATTGAAGCATCTACTAGCTCCCCCATCTCTTCCCCATCAGAAAACCTCAGTCCTACTGTAGAGACTCCCTCTTCTAACACCCTTTCTAATGAAAGTACAACCCAGTCTGTCATTATGCCACCTACCTCTCCTAAAAAAGGGTTCACACAGTATCTGTCCTCCCCCCGACCCAGCGTTCAGGCATTTGTTGGAAGCTACATTGCGCCCCTGGTCCCCAAATTTAGAGGTGATGGCAAAAAAATTGCAGTTGAACAGGACAAATCTTCAACTCTCGCTGTGGATGAGCCCGGCACGCCGAAGGCTGATAGTGAAGAGGAGAAAGCTGCTAAGGCGAAACAACAACTGCTTAGTCAAAGGGAAAAGGTTAGAGATCAATTAAGACTTTAATAGCTTAACCATTTAGTCAAATTTAAATATATAAATATAGATACAGATTTAAATTGAAATTAGACACTACATGTAATGTATGTATTGGTTAATGTATATGTTAGAGCTGTTCATATTTACATTGTTGTGCACTGGACTGACAAACTTCATTTGTCCTGCAGATAATAGCTAGAGTGAGTGTGGACAACAGAACCAGAGCTCTGGTCAAAGGTCTGCAACGAGTCACCGATGTCAAACTTCTCACTACACGAGTAGAGGAGCTCAGCTTTCATCTCCTGGAGTTTCCGGAGACACGAGGTGTTGCCATTAAGGTTGGTAATCTGTTTTTTTGTTTTGTTTTTTAATAATCGATCCAGCTGCCCACTTTAATGTCAAATTGCTGGGACAGTCCCTCCATCTCTTTTAAGTGGGAATATTGTTATTATGTGTGCTTTAGGAGAGCGTTCTGCCATGCATGCTCCGATTACGACAGGCAAGAGATCTTCCTCTTCAGGCCGCTGTGAGGGAAGCTCTGGCTGTGGTCGGCTACACAGATCCAGTCAAAGGCAGAGGAATCAGGGTGCTGGCCATAGATGGAGGTGGAACAAGGTGCAGCTTTTTGAAGACTTTTAGTACAAGAGTGTGTTTAAAACAACCAAGCAATTCACCACAACTTCCCTGATAGTATTTTAGAATTTTATTAACTGTTGCTCACAGGAAAGAGCCTCCAGCTGCTTCTGTTTTCAGTAGGGACCTGTCTATAATTTATCATTTTCTTCTCTAAGTACTTTTGTAAACTGAATGAGCTCCACTTTTTTAGAGTTTGTGTTCATGAACAACAGTTATCTTGCCATTGTTCTGATTTGACTGCTTGTGGTAAGTTGTAAGTTAAAGGACTAGTTTCACACCTATTCACAAAACTCCTACAAACTCTTTTTTAATTGAATTACACTGAAAAGAGGTCATATATACCCCCTATGGCATTACATTGTTTAGGCCAGGGTGCTAATTTTATGTCACAGACGTGTAATTTAACACATAACAACAATAGAAAACTTTGAATTAAGGAATTTTCTGATATTCCCAAATCAAAGACATGGTGAGTGTACATTTACAAAGCTTCAGCCAGGGTTAATTTAATCATAAATGCAAGTAAATTTACTCAGTTTTGTTAACCATTGTAGTTCTACTGTACCAGTTAAAAAGAAAATAAACGAAAGGCTATTTATTACCATCTTTACACGTGTGTCCCATTGAATGAAAAAGCTGTGATAATGTAGTTTGTGGCTTTGTTACAGAGGAATGCTGGCCCTGCAGACTCTCCATAAACTACAAGAGCTGACTGGAAAAAGAATCCACCAGCTCTTTGACTACATCTGTGGAGTCAGCACGGGTATGCTATATCGTTTCTTTTTGCTTCTTTTGCGTCTGCGTTTAATTCATTCCTGTCAGAGTTGTGTTGGTTTTAGTGTCAACTTAATCTTTGCTCGGTTGTATTCTGACTTTTTTCCCTTTTGCATCAGGGGCCATCTTGGCTTTCATGTTAGGAATTTTTCAGATGCCCTTGGAGGAGTGTGAGGATATTTACAGAAAGCTGGGTTCAGATGTCTTCAAACAGAATGTCATTGTTGGAACTGTGAAGATGGGCTGGAGTCATGCTTTCTATGACAGCGAAATGTGGGAAAATATCCTCAAGTTAGTCTAAAAGTTTCTTTCATCTCTTTTTTTCAATTTAAATATGTCTTCCTCACCTTTTTAATTTTAGACACCACTTAAGTCGAACTTATTTTTCTTTTTCTTTTTTTACCAGAGAGCGGATGGGTGAGAGAGATATGATTGAAAGCGCCAGGGACCCACTCTGCCCAAAAGTAAGCAATGCCTTTCATTAACTACAATGTTAAAATTGCTCTTGTTTTTGCTCCTGCATTGTCTTTACTTCAAACCAAAGAGGCGACGTGAGTAAAAATGACATTTTGTGTGTTTCATGTTTGTCCACTAGGTGTCAGCAGTTTCAACCATTGTGAACAGGGGTTTACCTCTCAAGGCCTATGTGTTCAGGAACTACAGACTGATGCCTGGAGTGAGATCCCACTATTTGGGAGACTGCAAACACAAAATGTGGCAGGCTATCAGGGCCTCGTCTGCCGCCCCGGGATACTTTCAGGAATTTGTGCTGGGGAAAGATCTCCACCAGGTAGATTGTGAAATTGAGAGAGTTAATAGATGACCTGGCTCAGTGTGGATCAAACAGAAAATGATAATAGAAAGCTAGAATGCCTTGAAAAGATCTTAATAACATAAACAGTAATGTAGATGAGCATGCGCTGATGCTGCATTTCCTAGGAGACCAGCCCTAAGAGACACTGCTGCACAGTATGTGTAGATTTGTTTCATTCTTTCAAACCCACAGTCTGGAAATGCTCATTTAATTGGGTCATCCTCTTGTGTGTCTGTCAAGTGTCTAAGAAATATAGTCCTTAGGTTCTGGTCTGTGCCAAATCAAATGTAGATTGATATGCCTGTCTGGAGGGAAGGGGGATATGTTTGCAACTCACCACAGATGTGGTCCAATAGGTTTCTCATGTTTAGGATGGTACAATATTTATTACATCTTTCTGTATAAGATTATACAGTTTGATTGTGTTTAGATCAACGTCCCTGATATAATTAAATAAAAAATTAGATGCAATTTTGCAGTGTTGTACTTTTCCTGCAATGTGAATCAATCAGAGAGCATTTTAGTTCTGTCTGTAATGAGGTTCACTTCACTTATTGTCAGACTGATTAATGAGAGTGTATTAGGCAATAGATGCCAGTACTCCTTCCTGCCAAGTGAAAGAAATGTGCAGAAACTGGAGAAGAGAAGTGATTAAGTTCAACAAGTGTTGTTTAAGCAGGAGCTGAAAACATAAAACAAATCGGTCTGATGGAGGAATCTGGTTAAAATGTGAGATGAATTATTACAGTCAAAGTGTTTAATCCAAGTGTTTTACTCTGTACCAAAATAGTCTTTTGAGCCACTTGTGTGTGTTCCATATGGGAGCTGTTTAAATGGAGTTGTGTAATTTTTTTGAAGTTTGATTACTAGGCCAGATATATTTAGATGGTCCTAATGGAGAGCAATTACGCTCAAGGCTTAGCTTCTTTTGATAACCTACTTAAGCTAAATTAGCTTTGTCCCTCTTTATCTGTTAGATCACTGTTACTTTATTCCCAATTTATGTTTCAGTCAATATCTGATCCTTATCCTTTAGTCAACACTATATATCTACTACCTTAAGCGTCATATCCTCAAGAAAGTTGGAATTCTAAGCAAATTGCCTTGTTGTTCTTTTTGATAACACTAATATTGTTATACACAAACACACACGGCCGTTTGCATTTGTTCTGTAAGTCAGTTGTATTTACATCTGGCACTACTTACTTTAAGTCAGACCTTGAATCACAACTGTGTTTTGATGATGGTGGCACAGTTGTCAGTTGTGCAGCATCTATGTTATAAATCTGCTTCAAGACTGGAAATATCAGAGTCCCCTGTAGTAACAGCCTAAATGTGAGGTTTTATTCAGATGTAACATAACTCTTCTCCAAAAACTGTAAATGCCTTAAAAAACCCCTTTAGCTCTGCTCCGCTGAGATCGATAATTTGCTACACCCCTACTCTCTATCAGTCCCACATAAGTGTCTCATCACATGGATAAGATCCAGATCTGGACATGGGGAAAAACTGAAATAGAGCAGGAGTGATAAATAAGTCTCACATTCACATGGGCTACTTGTCCTCATCTCTGACTGCTGACATCTTTTTACTCGGTGCTTCTTTCATGAATCCAGTGAAGAAAGATAAACGTGCCAGTCGTGGTTAGAATGCTTAAATCCAATCTAAGTTGTGATTCGGGCTGAATTGTGTGGCTCATTAGGTCGTTTCTGATTGATAACAGTTTTATGGGTTTGCTTACTTGTTTACTAATGAATGAACAGTCGTGTTGGCCAGAGGAGCACATTTCTGGCCCAAAGTTGTGTAGCTCTTGAACAACCACTCTATTTGACCTCATTTATCTCCAGTAGTCTGTCACAAGAAATATATTTCATCTATAAAGTTGGGCTTTTGCTTAAAATATATCCGGTTAAATTGTAAATTGCTAACGTGTTTGTTTTCTCTTTAGGATGGGGGGCTTTTAATCAACAACCCCACAGCTTTGGCAATTCATGAGTGCAAGTGTCTCTGGCCAAACACACCACTGCAGTGTGTGTTGTCTCTGGGAACCGGGCGGTATGAGACTGTGGGCAAGAACAACACAACCTACACAAGTTTAAAAACAAAGCTCACGCACGTCATCAGCAGCGCCACAGATACTGAGGGTAAGGCTGTTCCCAGTTCGGGTGAAGGTGGTGTGAGACACTGGAACTGCTGGATAGAAAAACCTAACAGAAGTGAAACTTCTTTATTTCAGAGGTGCACACCATGCTCGATGCCCTACTGCCCCCTGACACCTATTTCCGGTTCAACCCCTACATGACCGAGGACGTCCCGTTGAACGAGAGCCGTGAAGAAAAGCTAAACTTCCTCAAAAGCGAAGGGGAGCGCTATCTGGAGCGCAACGATGCCAAGCTAAAGAAGGCGGCCAGCGTTCTCGGTCAGGAGAAGGGCGCCATCCAGAGACTGTCCGAGTGGGCCAAGCTCAAAGCTGACATGTACGAGGGTATCCCCTTTATGTCTAAGCTGTAGGCATAAACATAGGAGTGGTGTAAACAAGGGGGAGATTTTAAGGTAAGAAGATGAGGAAAAAATAAGATGTTGCAAAATGTAATTTTTAAGAATCTCAGTTAAATTCCAAATGTTTACATACTCATCACTCATAATGTATTTATTAATATATTAAAAAAAACAATCAATGGTATTAGAAAGCATTTGATGTTAGTGGTCGTTCATGAGGATACAGGATGTGTGTGTGATGAACATGTTGTAAATATAATACACTTAAAGGTGAATTCAGCAGGTTGTGATGAACTGACCGGTTTGGCTGATCAATAACAGAAAACGTGTGAGTGTTAAACGGCCGAAAAGTGATTTGATTGATTTGATTTCTGAATGCACAAAGATTCAAATGGATGTGTGTGTGACACATGTTCACAGTATGAAAGATAAATGAGCAGTTATTGCCTACAAGAAAGTTAACTGTTTTTTTTTAAAGAAAAAAAGACAGGACTGATGTTTGCTTGAATTCTCAGTAACTTGAATATATTAATATGTAATTAATATGACTGCACAGTGAGAATGCAAACATGACTGCCTATTTGTAACACTGTATCTTAAAAAAAACTTATTCATTTTTTAAGATATGATTCTTAGACTCTTAATTGATTTAAAATGTAAATATGATGATGGATTCCTTTGGGCAGCTCTCGCTAAATTTTAAGAACAAAAGAAATACTGCCCATTAACATCCAACCATCTATTTTCTACCGCTTTTCCCTTAACGGGGTCGCGGGGGGCTGGAGCCAATCCCAGCTGTCAACGGGCGAGAGGCGGGGTACACCCTGGACAGGTCTGCCCATTAACAGTCATGTTGAATTGTTTTCCAAGACTCTTCTGAACTGTAATTCCTATTTAAAGCATGTCTGTTAAATTAGAGCAATGACGTGTAATCATTGCTGTAATCCCTCCAATCGTCATTCACTAATGGAAACAATACAGTTTAAAAATATCATAAAACAATAAAACTTGATTAAAATGTTTTTGGTGAGATTTTTCTTGAATCTTTGAAGTTCAGCTCTTATTAAAAGCTGTGTGAAAGTAGTATAAGTCATGTTTGACTGCCTTGTGCGTGCCAACATAAAGATGCACAATGGAGTTGTCAGCCATGGATGCAGAGTACCATCCTATGGTGAATTGGTCTTTTTTTCCCAATGCACACACTCATTTTCAGCTTTCCTGTTTTGATCTCTTTGAATGCTTGAATTCCTCCTAGTCATGCTATGGTTACCCATGTCAAAATGAACAATATGCCACCAAGAGCCCTACCTACAAACACACATCAATGATGTCAGAAAATGTGAGAAGATAATCATTTCACTTGAATGAAGTTCCTGATTGATGGTCCTTTTCTTTCCATTAGCTTGGACTTTACTGTAGCTCCCTCTGTGTCACCTCTGCTTGACTTCAAGGTGTTTTTGTTGGGTAAACACAGTTTTAGTACGAGTGTTATCACTGAAAGCTGATGCAGAAGTTTACTGCTCCTGAAAGAGGTTGAGACTCTTTAAGTCTATAAAAATAGAAGGCTAAGGTCCTTAATGGATCTTAAAATCTAACCCCAGATCATAGAATGCATCTTTTATGTATAAAGGCTAAATTAGCCACGGTGTACCTTCAGAGCAGCCAGTGTGTTTATATGTAGGTAGGTGCTTGCATATAAAATTGTACCTTATACAGTCTTTGGTTGTACCACATAGCAATGTACAAGTCTATTTTTGAAGTGATGTAAATCTGCAAACAGGCTGTTGCAGGGCAACGAGGGCTCCACGAATATGCATAATGAATGTCAGTGTATCACAAAAACAGGTCAGAAGCACAACGTTTTAATGTTGGACACTTGTAAAGTTACTTTAAAAAGTTTAAGGTCTTATCTGTT
>JBAMHV010000025.1:10865365-10892219 GCA_037177535.1 Pseudomugil gertrudae
GAAACACAAAGAATCGGTTCCCAATCGGGCTCTGACTCCGAACTAGAACGGGAACCAGCCGTGTGGAAAAAGGCCCTAAGAGATTCTGTACAGAAGCTCTAATAGTTTTATGCCAGCCAGCCAAGTCCAGTCCTCAAGATGTACTATCAGCTTTTCAATGCAAACCTTTTTCAACACACCTAAAACAAATGAATAGCTCGTTATGAGGCCTCTGAATATCCAAATCACATGTGGATGAGGCAACTGAGCCCTTTGATTCAGGTGTACTGGGTATGGGTTGCATCTAAAAGTTGCAGGATAGTAGAGAACCAGACCTGTGCACCCCTGTTTTATGCATTTTGAAAACCCTTAACTCTTAAAAGCCCTTAAACCAATCCCAGATTCAGTACTGTTGGTGTGTTCAAGGTGAACATTACTTTGTCCAGTAACGAGATGGATTGTTTGCCCTAAACTGTAAACTACAGGGTCCTTTTTTAAATCAAAAAGGCATAATTAATTTTAAATGATTGTTTACATGAGTTACTTTGCTTAAATCTGTCGGATCATAACTATAAACCTTCATACATTTTGAGTATTGATTCATGTTAGATTCTCTGTTTCTGTAAAATGGCAGGTGGATATTGATATGTATGTATCAGGCTTTGTTTTTATTTTGTGTTGATCCTTTTTTCCACTTACACTCTGGGTTATCTTTAACCCAACCTACCTGCACGAACTCTGTATTTGATGATGAGGATCAGATTTCAGGAGTCAAGTGGCAGGGCACGAGGTAGTATTGATACAGAGAATATTGACTTGGGATTAAGAGAAGAGACCGCAGGGCATTGCTGAGACTTCAGCGTTGGGCAGCTGAATGATCGCTCATATGCTCTATTAGACAGGCTGAGTATCCGCTTAGTATCTTAACTGTTTTTTGGGTTTTTTTGTCTGAGAAAATCTTTGCACCAACACATTTGTAAGATAAGCTCCCTTTAGCCAAAAGCAGAGGATTTCCACTCTGACTCACTTTTCTGGGAGTTAATCCCGTTAATATGCATGAGATAACTTCTATTTTTTTTTGCTGAATGCTTCTAATTAAGTCATTAGAACATATAAAATTGCCTAAATGGAGCTTTCTTTAAAAAAAACTCTTTTGCATATGACATGAAAGATATAGGTTATCAATTAAAGCTAGCAAACAGAAAAGATGAGTGGACTGAATGAATACTCTGGGCTGCTTCACTGTGAGCTATAATCTTTAGCTCAGGCAGCGTCTGCTTTTGGAGCACCAAAGTGCTGACTGTGGGATTGTATAGATGTCACCATAGCTTTTTTTTTCAGCTTGGTCCATGCTGTCTGGTTTACCATGAACTCAGCACCATGGGCAAACAAGGCAATGGAGCCCAGAGGGCAGCACTAAAATGTCTGTATGAGTGTGTGTGTGTGTGTGTAACAATAAATGGAAACACAAGCTGCAATGGGAGGTTCATAAAGCTGAGCTCTGAAGTTTTCCAGCTGGTGGTGATGTTGGTGTTGGTTCAATTTTTTTCTGCATGTCTTTTAAAGTAAAAGCTGTAAGTAGATGGTTCCACTGGAGCTGGCTGATTTGTTTTAAAGGAAGTGTAAACCACATTGATTATAAAATAAAGAATGAAGGAAGGAAGAGCTTCTAATATCATATTTAGGAATGATGGGAGGTTGACTGGATTAAAAGCATTCATACTTGAAATATTGATTTTTCTTGTCCTCTAAAAATGTTGTAAATGTATCAGGTTAATTTAGTCTCTCTTTAAAAGAAGTTTGTGTCAAATAATGAGGGAATAAGGACATGGGTTCACAAAATCTTTGCACTGTTTTTTATTTATTATCTAAGATGTATAAAAACTTTATATGTGACATTTTCATCCAAAGGCTTCTCAGATGGGAGGGGTGTAGCTACCAGTGTGAGCGTGTGGCTGTATAAGCTTTCAGATGGATGTGGTTGATTTCCTGGTTTGATTTGTTTGCTGTATTTGACTGCAGGTCAGTGTCATGTATGAATTTGTTTAATGTAAATCAGGACAAAGGTAGGAAGCAAATAAAGTAGGTTTATTTGTATGGGTGTGTATTGTGTGAATAAATATGTCTGGTGGATGCAGGTAAGGAAGTGAAAACATCACTTTATTATTAAGCCATGTCAGCATCCAAATAAGTCAAAGTCATTTATTCTGATGCTCAAATGTGGTCATGACTCGCAGCACGCATTACACGAAGGCCTGAGGAACATTTGCACATGGCTTCTGTAGCTTCATTAAGGCAGCTTTTGTTATCCCATGAAATGCTGTCACATTAACAAAGCAGAGAGATATGCAGGCGACAGCTGTGCAAGCAGCAGCTGAGATTTATTTGACCTTGAGGCCAAACAAACAAATGCAAAAGCAAAGCACAAAAAATAAGTGAATTCAGTTTACACTAAAGCCCTTGAAGTACATAATGCTGCTGTTTAAATTCCACTCTGCTTTGTTTTCTCATTGTTTCAAGTCCTGGTCCAGAAGTGGACTGTTCATTTGCGGCCTGGTTGGTTTTGTGAAGTAGCTCTTTTAGAGCTTTCACATTCACATGACAACTAAGAGGTTTGCAATTAGTCACTTTGGGTTTTGCATGCAGACAGACAAATCATCCCAAGTCATGCAATTCTGTATGCCTCATTGAGTTAAGAATTCTCTGTCATATGTGATGCATGCAAGTTTTAACATCACCAGAATAAGGATTTAGAAGCTTAAAAATTGCATTAATTTGAAACTAATTTTCCTTTTAAATCAAATCAAACTTTATATATAAAGCACTTTTCATACAAAAATGTCATTCCAAACACTTTCCAGTCTTTAAGAACAGTCTTGCATGCATACACCCCTGTCATCCCTGACCACCACACACACATACACACACACATCCCACAGACACACTTGGTACCCACAAACACAGTCGGTATGCTGGTATAGATTGGGCTAGATACAGATAGACGTATCTATGAATACATTTGTTAAATTTCCTGAACAGGCGTGAATATCTGGTTGCTCAAATCGCAGAATCCTGCAATATTCCAACAATTTGCCTTAATCAGTAGTAGATTATGATTCACACACACAGAGTTGAAGGTAAATGACGTCATTAAAATCTAAATTACACGTAACAAAGCATTGGCTGATGCAAATGCAGTTTGTTTCCCTAACTTCTCCTGTGCTCCCAAAGTTTGTTTTGTTTTTTACTATATTTTTTCCTCTTTTGCACAGAAATCTACCACAGCAGATGTTGTTGGATTTTAAACAAGCAACCCAATAAGTAAAATGGGGAGGGAGGGCATGTTCAGACCTTGAGATCTACCATCCTGCAACATTTGCAACCCTTACTCAAAACAACTTTTTTTTTGTTTTTATTCTTCTTTACATCTGTAATTCTTTTACAGTTTCAATGTAAAGCACTTTGAATTGTCCTGTACATGAAAGGTGCTGTACAAATAAACTTGCCTTGCCTAATGTGGCTGATTTTTATGTTCACTTCTGGTTGTCAATGGTTTAATTTAGGCATTAAAAACTAAATTAGGAAACACATGTGTGCCTAAAAAATAAGGCTTTAAACTCCTCATGTTGATTTACTAGGAGTCCCAATGCATCTGTAAAAGACACAAAACTGAAATGAATGATTTTGCTAGTGATTGACAGTCCCTGGGTGCAGATGATAACCGGGCAACACAGAATACAAAGTAATGCTATGAATGTAGCTGTCAGTAGCCTAGGATACCTCTGCAGATATATTCTGTTATACTGGAAGATCATAATGAGTTCATAGAACTTGTGCACTCCCCTGCAGATGACTAGAGAAATGCACTGACATTAAACACTACCTTCAGTGTACTGTCAGCAGTGCATAGTCTGATCCCTAGCCATTTGTGTGCACAGAAGCCTGAAAGAGGGTTGAGCATGAAAAAGCATGAGCATGAAAACCTGATCTACATGTGCGATACCTCTAAAAATAGAAAAATCTGTGCTGTCATTTCCTGTCGTGGCTTATTTTCAGTTGGAATCTTTTTGTTCTGAATCTTCTGAAGCACGATTGTTTTTCATTGGAATGGGATAAAACCATGAGAGATGTGGAAATTGTGCTGCTTTGCATGACAAAGCTGCAATCAGGCTTGAATCTTTATGTGAATTATTTGATCCTAAAGAAGGGTAAAATGTCTTCTCGGTTCTGAATTCACTTGGTCAAAGCTACTCTGCTACATGGATAGCTTGCTGTAACTCTGAGAACAGGTTTTTGAGGTGCACAGAGAAATCCCTTTCCACTGCTGTTACTAATTTTAGCAGGACTCAATCTTCTGTTCTCCTTCTGCTTTTCTCTTTGTTATGCAGTCAATATTAGACATCTCCTAGGCATCCTATGGGCCCTATGCTATTCACTGTTTGCATACCCTTGTCAGCAGGCCTTTTGTTCCCGGCACTCTAATATCCAGTGTTGTTTCTCATTGACCTCTCCTCCCATTGCCTTCTTCAACATCTGTGCCCATCTTTGCTTTCCCTTACATCCTTTTTGCTGTGTTGCCTGAGATGAGATGGTCTCTAGGGTGCTGGCTGCATTGATTTTTTTTTGACATGTCATGTCACTGACTGCTAAGTTGTGCTCTCATTCACCATGGCAATGAGCTGCAGCTACTGCTCTGCCTGCTTTCTGGGGGTTTATCAGGTTGTATATGTGCATTCTGTAGCAACTAAGAATTTATCAGCTGTTTGGGGAATTTGATTCCAGGTTCCTTCTGACTAACTTTCAGAAATGTGAGTCATTTTTCTTTAAGTATTATCGATGAAATGATTTTGGCTCTATAAGTATTTGATTCCTCCTAAATTGTTTTATAATTTTGAATTTGTTTATTGAATATCTAAATAGTTTAATATTTTTAGTTTGCATTAGAAAAAAAAATTAAACTTTCAAAATAGGCCAAACTTAGATATTCATTTGTAAATTTATTATTTTTTATATTGATTCTTTAATAGTCTGTGTTTATGCTCATTTGGATGATGCTCCCAGGATCAGCTGCATGTCCTGAGGAATGTTTCACAATAAAAATTAGGCTTTACTTCTTTGTTTTCATATCAAAAGCTGTTCTCTGTATTTTTCTGGAAGTCCTCAACTTGACTTCTTCCATCCCTCCTAACAGTTGGTCCTTAGTCATATTACAAAATAGGGAGGCAGCTAACTGAGAACTGTTTGTTCTTTATCAGCTTTATTCTGTTAGAGGTGTCTAGTATCTTACTATTTGTGGATGTGTTTTGTGGAGGATTAGATGTGCCAGAGGTAAAACATAAAAAAGCCCAACAAGCAAATTATGGTACATTAACATGTGAGTAAAAGTCAGCTTGAGCTCATATTTCTGGGGGACTTGTAACCTTCATACTCTCTTCACTCTTTTTCCCACTCTGCTTTTTCTATCATGCCACAGAGAACTTGGTTTATCTTTAACTTTGTTTACGATCATTCTGAACCTTTGCATGTTTCTGTTTTACATATGTTTAAATCTGCTCTGGAGATTGTCAGTATAAATATGTAGACCACGATGATTTAATCTCGTCTGGTATTAACAGTTTAAATAATCAAGTACTTTATTGTTTATCACCATTCTCTTACATCCTTGTTGTTTACAGATATTACAGCTAATATTTGTGCAGAGGTTTAATATGAAAAGCCCAAGCATTGTGCTTCATTGCACAGCACCTAAATTGGAGGACCCCACGTTGGACAGCATGTTTGTGGTGAAAGGATTTTTACTGTCTTGGGATGCATTCCTGCTGAACAGTTTGCAGGAATACAGGAAATAGTGTAGAAATCAAGCTGTATGGCAGGATTTTGTCTCACTGTGACTGAATGAAATCAATCCTTATGTGATGAGCTATTTCATCTGCACTGTTTTAAATAGTCTGCCTTTTTTAAATCATGTCACACATCATGACTTTTATTATAAGTTATATGTTTTTTTCTCTGTTCCTCACTCATTCTACTTTTTAATACATGCTTTCTTTCTAACAATATGATTGGATACAACCTCACTTCTGGACAATTTCAGTGTTTTAAATGTAGCAAATGATGTAAAATATTTCCTACTGTTCTTGGTCTTGATTTAGCTTTCTTCTTCTGCATTCTTTGTGTGACATTTTTGATAACTCTATTGTATGCGCTGCATGTTGCTGAGTGGGAACAGCAAGGATGGGAGAATCGTTCCTTTTAACCTCGAGAAGGAAGAAAAGAAAACTCAGGAGGTCGTAAATCTCCTTGATTAAACCCAGCTCTCATAGACCTCTCTTTTTGTGTGGGACTGTGTGTGTTGTCTGTCATCTGAAGGAAGACTGTTGAAATGAAAACCTTTGGAATAGTCATGGTAACCAGCTCCCAGTCTCTGTCTCTTCCACACACATACATGGTAGGGAATGTATGGGTGTTGAACTGATCTGTGAGATAATGAGAAAAAAAACTGCTACAGGTTTGTGGTATTTTTCAGTGTAGTTACACACTAAGACTCTTATTTTTATTATTATATACTGTAATTTGCAGGCCTTTAGGCACCTGGAATGGTGAACTTAAAGCTTGGTTAGTATACTTGTTGTACTATACATGAAGTCAATGTAGCTACAGGAACCATATTTGAGATGTTTAGCACAATAAGGACATTTTTATAGTAATCAACAGTAAAATTATAGTATGTGTTTCTGACTTGTCACATCACTGATGGATAAGTGTGCTCATACGGACATTCACCATGACAGTGAGCTAGTGATTTCCTGCCTGTCATAAGACTCTATGCAAATTATGCAAAACAGTCTTTCCTGTGCTTGTTTACTTCTCATGCATTAGCACGCATGATTTCCTTACCTGTTGCTGAATCCTACCATCTTTTAATATATGACTTTTTAGCAGAGATTGAGATTAACTTCCAGAATTGTGTGGTATTTAACATGTGTCTGTGATTTTCACTGGTTTTCCCAAAATATGATTGTTCAACCACCATTGCTTTACAATTTGAGAGGTGTTCTTTTCAGGACATTCTCCACTGTTTTTATTGTAACTTTCATTGGAAAAAAGGTCCAAAAATGGCAAGCTTATTTAAACATACATTTTACTTTAGTCTATCACAGTGTAACATAGCAAATGACCTGTCCAGGTATAAACTGTGGTCATCATTAATGTAGCAACCCATAGTGCTAATGATTTTAAGACTTTGCAAAGCTAACAAAAGTAAATACATCACAACCTGATGACTATGACAGACAATGCATAATATGTCAGGTAACATTTACAGGCTTTGTCGCTACTTAGCTGTAGCTTTCTGAACCCACTACAGCAGACAAAAGATTTCCCCCCGGAGTGACAACCCATTTCAGACAGGGACAGTGTTTAATGAGCATCTTGCTGACTAAACATGTTGATCACATGTGTGAATCACCCCTAGTTCTTTTCATAACATTGAGAAAGCTATCTGACCAGCTTGGACAAGTAACATGCACATATGATTTTCTTTCCACCTCTGCTGTGTCTTACACAGCCCCTGCATGCATGTCGTATACAATAGGAATTGTTCCAGTGATATGACATGTTGTTGTGAGGATACAGTGACTCCATTAAGACTATTACAATATATGTCACTTTGAGCAATGTATATTCTCATACAAATGAAAAATACAGGGTTGCGTCATATTTTTATTCTGTCTCTTTCACAGGTCTAAATAGTGAGTTAGGAATATTAATAGAAAAGTGAAATCTGTCTTACTAATTGGAAACTAGTTCTTTGAAAGACAAATGAAGCCATAAACGCTGTATTTCATGTGTGAAATGGCTTAAATATAAATAGCCACCAGGTCTGGGACTGCCAAAAGTGGCCTAATGTGGTCCTCAAGATCAACTTTCCTAGACGCAATCTCCTCATGCTCGCACCTAAAATAAATGGCTGAATTCCTACATCTTCGTGTGATTCAGCTCTGCAGAGCCGGATAATGATCCAATAATTTGATTGAGGTGCGTTGGAGAAGGGTTGCATCTAAAACCCAAAGGATAGATCTCAAGACCAGATCTAGGCACCCATGCTTTAAGCGAGGGATAGGCAACTGCGGTCCTCGAGTGCCACGGTCCTGCAAGTGTTGCGAGTTACCCTGCTGCATCACAGCTGACACACATCAGACTTAATTAGGAGACTTGTGGCAGAGCTTGACATCAAACTTGACACATGTCTGCTAGTTACCCATTGATTTCAGTCAGGTGTGTTGCAGCAGGAAAATTCCCAACACTTGCAGGATAGTGGCAGTCGAGGACTGGAGTTGCCTTCTCCTGCTTTGAGCCAATGTGTAATTCCATTAATGACCTCAACAGATTTTATACCTCTGACTTTGTCACACTCCCTTTCAAACTCCATCAATTTATCAGGAATAGCAAGTGTTCCCTTAAGTGTTCCCTTATGGTATCATTTACTGGGTTTATTCCCGATCAGACGGCCATTTAGGTGTCAAGTATCATTATTCCTCATTATTTTGTCCAAATACTGTCGATCACCCCTGGTTATATGCCAAACTAAAAGCTTCAGATTTGCTATTTAAAAACCAGTGAGTGACATCATGGTAGCATCATTATATTTGCTATATTTGAGTTTTATTTCGGTCTACAATTATGTAATGTGGGTATTGTAAAAATCGCAGTAAATATGCAGGTGTTTATGTGCTGAAGACCTTTCAATTAGCCTGAGAATTTTAGAATTGATCCGTATTATACGTATCATGGGCTAATTGAAGAACAAAACTTTACCAAACTATGTTTTTACTCTTGTACAATAATGTATTAATAATGTTTAGTTAAAAGTAATAATAATATAGATTTACTGTTGCCCAAAGGAGCCAACACAATGACATGATCCAATAAATCCAACATGCTGATAATTTGCCATTTCTGAGAGTAAAGAAATATGTAGACTGATGTTTATGGTCATAGCATTCAAGCCATGTGCTCAAGCTAATAATGAATATTCAAGTCTTTTCCAGAACTTTTTCACACACAGATGGCATGTCTGACACTGAACAAAACAACCTTCAGGCTCTTACAGACAGTATTTCCACTACCCAGGTGCTGTCTGCAGAGGACCCAGACACTTTATACTTTTTTTGTATTTTACGATGAAGCAGAGGCTGTAGCAAATATCTGCAAACTTTTCTCTTTGTTTAATGGGAGACTGATGGTCTGTGCTTATTCAGGGAAACATCTTGCCTTAGTGTAAAGGCTGAGCTTTCTATTTACACTTCTCCATGGTAGCTAGTGACTGTCCATTGTGAGTCTGAGCCATATCTTATTAAAGCCAGTCTGGATTATCAATGATATGTCGATCTTGTTTTGTTTTTTGTTTTTTTCCTGGTGCTGGCTTAGACAGAAATATGTCATATTGTATGTAGCAAGCATTCAAATTCTTTACCTGCAAGTGAAAACAATAAAAAATAGTAGCAATTTCCCTCAATAAGACCACAATCTTATAATATCAATAATACAACAAAAGCAACAGTGCACTGCTACATAGGCTGAAATCAGTTGAATGGGGAAATTAAGCAGCAACACCAGGCAGGTGGGTGGCTTGCTAAGTGTGATTTTCTATGCAGCTGCTGCTGCCTGTGACTTACTGAGACCGTTTAGCCTCGAGGATTAGGTCAAATACACACATTTTTTTATTCATGCCTGAGGTCAGTAATTCTATTAGTTGAAAAATCAGACACATGCTGTATACTGGCTCCCAGTGGATCCATAAACTCAGGAGGCTAATTGAAACAACGAGACAGTAAATCAGAACACACTGTGGCTAAGGAAATGCAGATTATGACACAGTGATCATACTTTATTTGGTGTAGGAAAAAAACTGCAGAATACATCTCTAAAGATTTCACATTCACAGTGTTGTCATAGAGATATTCTTACTCAAATCGGATCTATTTTTGCTCAAAAGCATTTAACTACTCAATACTGTGTATACACAGGGCAGTACTTTCATACAAATTCAATCTGCATGGTAGCTAATCTTAGTTTAGGTTTGTTCAGAATAGAGTAACTCGTTAAGTTTGGTCACACATGGCCCAGCATCTCGTAGTTTGACACAAGTAAATGATTTTTTATCAGCTAGTTAGGTTAATATATTGCTTTTTCATTTACAGTATTTACAGGAAATGTGGTAGGGGGGAAAAAACATAGCTTCAGTCAAACTGGGTGGAGAAATAATTACATGTCAGCATGGTACAAATGGGTAAAACATTTGCTGCAGCAGATGGCTGCTTAGCAGCATGACTGGTAAAAACAAGGAAAAGGCTAACCAGCTTTGTTTTACTATCACAATATGCTCCATGCTAAGACGAGTTAGCATACTGTATGGATTAAGATAAAAGTCTTCACAGGCAAATGGGAATGTAATATTTTTTGTTGAAAATAAAAACAAAATTATTTCTTTTTTGTCTCACGGTGTTCTTGTCTGTACATCTTTTTTTCCATCTCCATGGTAACATGTTACAGCATGGGGTCAACTCTGCTAAGTTTGTTCTGGTGCCACCTCCCTGCTTTTCTCTTCTCTCCTCTCTCATCTTATGCTCTGTCTCGACATCTCTCTCCAGCCCCCTGCTCCTACGCTCTGATGAGAAAGCGCTTTTAGATTTTTCCCCTTAATAATGCATGTTTCCGATCCTCACTTGCTCTTCATTTTTTCATGTTTGTTCCCTTTCTATCTCTCTATCTCATACACTCTTTCTCCTATCATCTTCACTCTGTCTCTTCAGCCACAGTTTCTGATGTCTTGGTGTGCTCTTGTCTCCATTCATTAGGATCTCGCACTTTTTTCCCCCTCCTTTTATTCTCCCCTCTTCCCCCTCATCTGTGTTTGTTCCCTCTTGTCTCGGCTCATTTATCTCAGACCAGCCCAGACGAGATCAATGCAGCTAAGTTAAAAAAGATCTGTCCCACACAATGGAAATTTTCAGCTCAAGCTTCTTTTTGTCAGATTACAGAATCAACACTCATCAGTTGTTTTCAGACTTGATGCAAAAATGCATAGAAACAAATAATCTTACCATCTTTGTCTTCACTATGTACATAGTAAAGGCTGCTTGAGTAAGGTTTAGTTTAAGTCACACTCAATACAGAAATATCCTCTTTTTTATACACTATAAAACATATTTCTGAACCTACTTATAAAAACCAGCTGATTTTCCCTCTCTGGTTACTACTGTTGAGATGATTCACTTGTAAATGGACCTGCTTTCTTTGTCTGTCACATTTGTTTTGCTAATAAGAGATGAATGGAAGATCTCTGGAGATTATGATAATGCATTCGTGGTCACGAAGAGAGGCCTGTTTGCTGGAGGTGGGAGCACAATGCATGTTTGTGTCTGCACTTGGTGGGTAACCTTTCATTTGTGTGTGCACCCTGCTGGAAGTAGAAGCAATAAAAATAACAAGGGGGCATTTTGGTTGATCGAATGCCTTGTATTCAGCAAGACGTAGTCATTTGCTGGGTTTTCCCTGGAGAGCTACAAGGACATTTGTGAGGCACTCGCGTGTGTGACAATGGCCTTGATGAATTGATGTCTGTTTTCTCTGAGGAATAAATGAGTCTCTTTGCCAGTTATATTCATATGGTTCATTTTTAACAAGTGTTTTTCATTGTAACTTTTGAACATTTTTTTAACCTATTACTCATCTTTGCATCCATGTCCTTCAGTCTTACCTGATATTGATGTAAGTAGGATGTTTGTCCAAATGTGTAGTAATGATCATATATTATATTTACAAAAACATCCTGTGTCATGCAGTTCACTGGAAATGAAGTGGTAGCATTCTACCTTATTATTTTTGTTTCTTAAGTCATGTGCATCTCTTCTCCATATTGGTTGTGAGTTGAATAAAGAATTTAAGTTACACATGAAATCATCAGAAGAAAGTGTGGCTGACTTTTAAACCTGATGGATGAGTCGGAAATGATTGTCTCCAAAACTGTATTATTATCTAAATGACTGAAATATGTCAGGATAGTCTTTTCTATTCTGTTTTGAACCTGCAAGGTGAGATAGGCCTTTTCTGATATTACTGATGTAGCATGTTTTAGGTTTGTGTTTCCATCTTGGCTAGAGCTCCCTGCAGGAACAGATACTTGCTTTTAGTTTTTGGTTAGCTACTAGTTAAAACCTAGTCTTAAAAACCCAAAATAATCCCAGTTAGATGATATTTGTATGATTTTTCCTCAGTAATGTAAAGGTCAAGTTTATTTGTATAGCACTCATCCCACAGAACCTGCTGCACAAAGTGCTTTACAAGCTAAAACTCATACACAACTCATATGGTTGTTAAATGGTTATGAACAGGACACACCATCTGGGTTTGGTGTAATTATTAATATAACTTATTTTTTTACAAGCTTTTCTGTGTGAAAATACAGATGAAAGGCCTTTGTGATTTTTTTTTAAGCTTTTCTTTATCCTGGGTGTATTCTAAATAAAAGGGGTCAGCATGCAAGCATAAAAAGTGCTGAGTGTTCAAGCATGACTCACAGCTGGCAGTGACAGATTTATACCCTCTGCAGTCCTGGCATTGTGTTGTTTGTTTAGCTTGATGTTACTGTACCTATATGCATGTATGGAATTCCAGCTTGGTATTTTGTAGGAAAGCTTCATGTAGGCAAAGACAAACGTAGAACAAAACCTATTTCAAAACAATAAAAAGCACAATTGTTTGTTACAGCACTGACTTTGTACCACCACATGAAGCCAGAACATAATTTTGAAATATGATGGATCGGGTGGTATAGCAGATTGTCTAATGACTGCACGGTTGGTTGTTAGATACTTCAGTCTTCTGTCTTGGTGTCCTTGGGGTGAGTCAAGTAAGCCTATTTGCTTCCAGTGTTGACATTGCTTGTGTATGAATGTTTCAGCTGTTGTCAGTGAAGCACTTGGTGCACATTGGCAGCCACTTTTCCATTAGTCTGCCTCAAATCACCTGTGGCTACACATAAATGTTACCATCACCATAGAGGGAATGTGGAGTGGATGAATAATGGATTCTGTATAAGCACTTTTAATGCTGCCAGCAATAAAGTGCAATATAAATCTAATTCATTATTATTTGCTAGTTACTCATCGATGTCAACTAAACTTACTACAGTTTTTCTATCTTTCTGTAGCACACAGGCTTTACCTCAGGACCACCATACAATCCAGATACTGTCATGTTTAAAAACATCCACAAGTCAATTTAGCTGTAAGAAATCAGGATCAGCCAATGTGTTGCCAAAATGGGATCTTTGGAACAGAGAAATCTTAAGCAGCAGTATTAAAACACTTGCAAATGGAAATGTCAGAGGATAATTTTATTACGCATCATGTGTTAGGATAGTTTAAATAAGAGTAGGAACCATGTGTTCTCACATCACCTGCTGCTCACCTGCTGCTGAACACACAAAAAAAGAATGGCAGCGCACTGATGCAATTTAATATAACAAAACAAACAGTGGTAGGGATTTTCTCTAATGTAGCCCCCATTTTAGAGGTTTGTGCTGGTGTAAATCATAAACTTACATGGAAAACATACTCTTGGTCTGGGGCAGAAACTACTATAACGCATGCATTAATGAACACATAACAAGCCACTGGCTTGCAGAATGATGTGTTCACCATTAAACATATTTGCTAGCAGTGAGCTATAGTCTAAGTAAGTAGAGCACACTCAGTGGATTATTACATAACACAACAGTTCATCGTTTCCAACTTCAATTACCACCAATCTTATCTGAATGGTACTATGAGGGCTCTCTACTATATTACACCGAGATATGATTTAAGCAGTTATCACAGCAGTTTATTCTACTGACGAGGTCAAAGAAAAGTGGTCCGAATTCAGTTTTTGCAGGTTGTAATGATGGAGCTCCTCTCTGCCGTCCTACAGCTTCCTCTCTCCACCTGCCACCCCTCACCATGAGTAATCCTGATGAACAGATGGGTGGAGGAGGAAAAAAAAGGGGCATGCCAGCTTGTTGCGCTGCTATAACACAGTCAATCAACCCCCTCCCCCTCTAACCTTCTGCCCCCTTTCCCATCATGCCTTATCTATTTCAGTCAGCATTTCAGCTTGCTCTGTCTCTGTCCTTTCCTTCCTGCTCTGTATCTGCCATTTCGCTCAGATATCTGCCTCAACGCTGCTGTGAATCGAGCTGACAAAAGACCTGATATTACCTCTGTCCATCTGACTCTGTCCATCAGCACCACAACTACCAGATATGCATGAATTCAGTCACATACCAATACCATGTGCATCTCTCAGTTCATCAATACTTTTTACCTTGCAAAACCATCTATGAATACCAATAAAATTTGGCTCATTTACAAGTCCAGATAGATTTACAGTGTTTCCACTGTCATGCTGCAGTTGAATAAACTGATATTGATTGCTTTTAACCAACATTAATTCATATGCTTCCTGCTTCATCTCAAAACCACGCAGTCACACCAGGAAACACACACACACAATTTCAACCTTCTTTGGTTTCCTTTTTAACGTATCTTAACCAATAACATTACAAATTGTCATTATCTAAAGTGGAATATGGTTTGAGATGCTAGTAATTCTGCCTTGTAGAGTGGATTGCTGGCAGTGCTTAATATTGGCAGTGATAAACGCTTAATTGCTAAATTGTAATGTCATTGTAGAGAATTTTTATAACAGCCATTTCCATTTATAGTCAATGCATATGTTCAGTGCATGAATAAGAGCCAAAGGTTTACAGCTGAACTGGAATAGCACGTATGTTCATGCTGTTGTTGCAAGCCAAGGCAACTTTTACTGGATGAGTATGCCATTCTACCTATCACACAGAGACAGAAAAAAAAGATCCAATAGGTTTGGACTGTGTAATCAAGACTAATAATACTCCATGCACATTGAAATATGTTAAATGGAAACACACCAAAACAACTGTAGGCAACGTGCAGACAAGTCTATATGCCATGAATGCTATTTATCTCAATATCATACCTTTTGTTTCTGAAGGTTAGGAGGAAAAGGAGATAACTTTAATGGAAGTTACCAACAAAGACCTATTAGTTCTAGACTTTCATTTAAAAAAAAGTTGCAGAGTTACAAACCTTTTCAGTCTGTGTAGATTTGATTAGGCAACATCATAACTTTGGAATAATTAGTATACTTGCAACCCTGAAGAGGAAGAATAATAGATGGATAGTTTGTTTGCATACAGATTCCTTACTTTCATCCTGTGTCCAGATGAGTTTTTTGTATTTTTTTAATTAAGAGTTCATTTCTAATAGCAACATTTTGGCCATCCCCTTAAACTTGGAATTTGGATGATAATTTCTACCTGAACATTTGTTGTAGCTCTCTTTAGCACACATAAAGAAACTACATTTAAAATAAATACTCAGAGGTGTAGTTCCACTACGCAGTGTTTGATGTGTCTGTAAAGGCCTCCAGTGAAAGTGCATTACATTGAGGCACAATCCTCCCTTGACCTCTAGAAAAGGTACCTCACATTTTCTCCAGTATGTAACAGGATGTTTGGTAATTGCCTGGAGCTCATAAACAGGATAAACTGAATTATTCATAAATTCCATGTGAAATAGTCACAGCTTCGACTGAACTATGTATCTTAGAAATTTCAGCGAGCAGGTAGTACAGGCTCCATGCAAATATGCAGTGCTGCGTGGTGGTTTGGTAGTTGGGAGTCCTTTTAATGTGGAGTTTGCATGCTTTGTCCAGGTATTCCAGCATCCTCCTATAGTCCAAAAGTGGTAAAGTGAACATGAATGGTTGCTTTGTGTCTGGGTTGGCTGTGTGATGGGCTGAGCATTGTTCAACATAGTTCATAATAGAATAGGCTCCAGCAACCCTGAATTTGAATAAAACATCATGGACAATAGATGGATGCAAATATACAGTCTGTTTTATTTGCAGCCTTTCTTTGCTTAAATGTGCTTAAATGTTAGTATTTAGAAAGTATTTGACAGAAATCCGTCTGCAGTATATATCAAAAAATACAACTGAATACCTCAAGGGGGGTGTTCACCTCAGGCATAGGCAATTTAACTCAATTCAGTTCAATTCAGCTTTATTTGTATGGTGCCACTTCACAGCAGTGTCATCTCAGGGCATTTAAGACATCAATATGAGCCAGGGAAACAAACAGATTGCATTGAATTTTGATTTTGATCCAATCTCCCATTCTGAGCATGCATAAGGCGACAGTGGGAAGGAAAACTCCCTTTTAACAGGAAGGCAAACCCTCCAGCAAAACCTGGCTCGGGGAGGACCGCCATCTGCCTCGACTGGTTGGGGTGGAGAGGATAGGAAAGACAGATCAACATGCACTGCAGCTTGTCCCCAGGAAGACCCGCAGAAAAGAAGAAATGTGTAAATGATGTCAATACTGTCATATTGCATAAAAAAAAGCATAAAAAATGCTGAGTGTAGAAAGCATGACTCACATGCTTATTTATACATGGTGAAATAGGAGCACAGTGTGCTCAGTGCATCATGAGATGTCGCTATGCAGCATAACTAATGGATGACTAGACTACCCCTAACTATTAGGGGATTAAGATTTGTTAAAAAAGAAAGGTCTTAAGCTTGATTTTAAAGGTAGAGAAGGTGTCTGCATCCCAAACATACCCTGGGAGCTGGTTCCATGAGAGAAGGGCCTGATAGCTGAAAGCTCTTCCTCCCATTGTACTCTTAATATACAATAATATTTGATATACAATGGATCTTGGTCATGACTTTATACGTGAGAAGAATTTTAAATTGCGGTCCATCAAGACCAAAACCTCCCGCCATAAGAACAGTTTTTCCCCTCTGCCATCAGACTCAGCTAAAGACTCTGACAGTCTCAATTTGTTACATTAACGAAAAGCACACAGGTGTTATATTAACACACTCCCCCTTACTGGTCAGTTAACTTCCACACTGTCTGCACCTTTCATGTAAATACATTACTTTATTTTGTGTAAATACATTTATCTTTCTTCTTCTCTTTAAATATTTTTTCAGTCTTTATTTGTTCAGTTTTTGCTTGTGTTCATATTTCATATGTTTCATATTTATCTATATTATTTATGTAGGCACTGGCAAATCAAGTCAAATTCCTGGTAATGACAATTACTTGGCAATAAACCTGATTCTGATTCTGAAATTTGTCAGGGAGCCAATGAAGAGATGCTAAAACTGGAGAAAACTGATGTCTTCCACTAGTTTTCAATAGAACCTTTGTTGCAGCATTTTGGATCAGCTGGAGAGTTTTCATATCATATTTGGGACAGCCCATAAATAAAGAATTGCAATAATCCAATCTTTAACAATAATAAAGTGAACGTTTTTTTTCTTTACCCAGCTATTCAGTGCTATATTTTAAAGTTGTTCGAGGAGGAATCACAGATCTGTAGTTTATCCTCCTTTGATGCAGGACACACATTCATAAATAATACATAACTTGCCCTATTTAAATGTCAGTGGTTCAAATATGCTTAAAATATCATTACATGTGTTTTATTCAAACAAATATTATAAATCAAAGAGCACCACATCCAACAATCACTTGCTTAAGCAGCTGGTGAGGAACATTTAATGGATACTTAAGTAATTCAACCTTAATGCATTTTTAGTGGCCAGCAATGCCACTATAGGACATTTGGTAACTTTAAGCTACAGGGACTGATCAATAAATGTACTGCTGCCCGAATCTTTAAAAATAAAATAAATGAAAAAAATCTGTTGCACAAACACGCACAAAATTGAGTTTAACTGTGTTTATGTAAAAACAATTGATAGAATTACCATTTACTGTGGTCTTTTTTTTATTGTCCAGTAGTGTCACCTTGTGCCCTGGAACACTAATGCTATTTCAGCATTATCCCAGTAGTAAACAGTGTGGACGGACAATAGCTGCCATGGGTTAGTATTAGAGGATCGGATGGGGCAGGCAGGGCCTGCTGCATGCTGACTATCAGCACTTTGTAAAGCCTCAGAGAAAAGCAGACACTGAGGGATTCTGCGGATGGTGCTGGAATGACTAACCCTCAAAAACTAAGGCTCTGTGAGTGTGTACATGTATAAAAGAGGCTGAGATAGTTTGTTTTGATTAGGTGACTGAGTGTGATCCGGTTTGTGTCAGTCAGAAACAAAAGGGCTTCCCAGTTCAGTCTTTCACTGTGAAGAAATGGTGTTAGTGGAATGAAAGGTCCTCTACATTAACTTCCAACAGCAGATCGCATCTGACTAGGTCAGCAGATGACCTAAAAGGCTGAAAGATAAATGTTCAAACTGATTTATAGGATTTGTCTTTGCTGTGTACACAGGAATTACTTGTGCATTTCCCAGTCAAACACCCTCTATAGCTTCACTTAAACGTGTAAAAGAATGGTTTATTTCCATGGCTCATCTAAAGTCTCCCCTTACCTTCTAAGGTAAGAGACATGCAACATTATCTCTCTATTTTGCAAACCATTAGCAGAGGTGGAAAATCCAGGTGCCATAAAGTAAAAATCCTGAAATGTTTTTGGATCTACTTGTACATTTAGAACAGATGTTCATTAAATTCAACTGGTTTGGTTACTGGTCAGAACAGCTGCTGGGCAGGATTTTGACTTTCTGGACCAGGAATGGACCCCTTTGACACAGCTACCATCAGAAAGTTGGGTTTTCATCCCAATAAACAATTTCTAAACTCATTGCTTTGCTGGTTGGAGTGCATTTGCCAAGAAGGGGGGGGGGGGGGATCAGAGAATAACTGAGTGGGTTGGAGATTTTTTAACTCTGCTTTAAATCAGCTAATTCTTCTGATTTATTCCTACAATGAGAATATGCAAATGAGCAGGTTTAGTTATAACATTTTAGTTTAATTTGATTGATTTTAATCTACATCTTTGTAACTTTACTGGTTTTACTAACTTATTGCCAACTCTAGCAGAACATATTAAATGTAGCACACAAACGGTCAAATGACATGTCTGCCTTAGCATGTCTTTGAGATTTGTGAAGAAAACTTAGTTTCAGGAAAAATATACTTCCTGGAAAAAAAACAAGAGAATATCAGTTGAGTGGCTTAAATAATGAAAAATAAAAGGGCTGTGCTTTTTGCACCACTCCTGATCGCAGGGTCATTTTCTACCAAAAGCCACTGAGGTAAAGTTCTTACCTCAGGCACTTGATATACAAAGTGTTGTGAACATTGGTCTTTGTTGTCTGTTCTGTCTTTTTTCTTTCCTGTTTTTGTATTTGCTTACAGGATGCCATTATTATCCTTTTTTTCAGCAGTGCATTGACTTGAGTTTGGAGTTTCATTTCAGCTTCTCCAGTGTTTTTCAAAAGTGTCATTTGTGTTTTAAAAGAAGTCCAGATTGGATGCACCCCCCCTTCCCCCCCCCTCTGGAATGTGATGATGACACAACTAGAAACAAAGTGTTTTCTCAAATGTCAGCAGTTGATAATTAATGATGTGGCATTCACTGTCAAGCAATAGCTGCATCTCATAGCACAGGGCAACCTGGATTTTGGAGACTGACACAACACCCTGAAATGATGAGGATTGTGTCACCATGGTATCGGTAATGTACACATGGTGCTGTATCCAGGTACTGAAATATTCCATTTTAGTTTATTCTTGCTGAAAGCAGTCTAACCCAGTCTTCAGTGTCATAAATATCTCGGTCTCTGTGATTCAATGTGATTGTACATGGTTGTGTTTGCATTTAATTATCTTCCTCCTCCCTTTTTTTTCCTCTCATATTTACTCAGGCTGTCACTCTTTTTTAGTCTGACTGAAGGCTGCGTTGTGAACAACTTAGCAAGCTTCTCTAAATCAACATAAATTTCACAGGGTTTTAATCTTTGATTGGCAAGTCAACCAAAAAGATAAGAACATTAATTTCTTTCAGATACCTCTTGTTATCACATTTAAATCATCTTATCGGTAACTAAAAAAAAGAAAAAATAGAAGTAAACACTGAACCTTTTTTTTCCCCAACTGACAGAAAGCCACCTGATAGTGTAAAGAACTGTCTCTACAGTTGGTGAAATGTGGGGGAAAAACAAATTATACAAGTGCAGTCAATAATTTTGTGTTAAATGTTATGATTACATTTTTTTGTTGGTGCTTATGTGGGTTAAATACACTGGCTGAACTGAAAGTAGAGGGTCTGCAGCTACTATATTGTAACTTACTGGCATTTAAAAAACTATTAGTGACTAGTTACATAAAAGTGGAAACGGTGTATCCTAAAATTGCATGTTATCTTAGGTCATGTAATGCTTAATGTTCTTGACTTCATATGCTAATTTGCATGTTCACACTTTTGTCACATCCCATCTTCACTCCAGCCTTTAACGTGCATTTTTTTCTCCTGTGCTGTGTGATGTCTGTGGGATGTGGGTCTGCTCTCAAAAGTATTTTCTGCATTAGCTTTACTTATCAGACATGCTGGCTACATTAAGCATTATTTAATGTGTGGTATGGTTCTGTGTGTGTTATGGCTTTAACACACTGAAGCTTTATATGGATTTATTTGTAGAAGCACTGCAAAAATAGAAAAATAAATTTATAAGAATGACTGGTTGACATCTTTTGGTGGAATGTTTATAGACTTTTTAAAGGTGAAATAGCAAGATATACCGCTATAAATGTCCTTTCATAAGACACTGGACCATTTTGCTGCTACTCAGTCCTCCCTTTAAATGCCTAAACTATATATTAATAGATAACCTTACCATGATTGATGTTAGAATTGACTGCATTAATCTGATGGTTTGTTTTTAAGAAAATATTTAAAGTACACACAAATTTAGAAACAATCTGGAAAGTAATAATTGATTAACAGGGACAGGCAGAATGTTAGATGTAATCTGCACATAAGCTTTGACCCCCTCAGTCGGTACAAGGATGAAAGAAAAAGACAAGTGTTGACCCCCCCAATAGCCAAAGTCATTCCCATTCATTTTCTATTTTGTTATTATTGTATTATTTATTTGTTTCCTGTGAAAAGATGATAAATTAAGTTTGCTCATGTAGCTGTAGGATGAATGTAGGCTTTTGTTTGTGTGTATTTATACCATTCTGTAGAGAATATTGCTGCCAGAGAAATGTCTTCCACTATGCTGCACAAGTACAACCCTATGGCAAATGACTTTTAATACTAAAATATTCACATAAAAATCTTCATAAGCATGTTAACATAACTGAGTGTGCAACAAATCAGTAAGCCAGTTAGTTAGGTTTGTTTATCCAAGACTTTGTTCCTTTAGCACAGCTTAGGGAGTCATCTGTGTTGCTTTGTGGATTCAATAACCAAGGTAGCATCTTCAGTGTTGACAAGATAAACAAGAATTTCAGAATGACAGATAGAAAGCGGTGATAATTAATTTCAGAAATTTTGGCTGGAACCAACTTGACAAATGGGGAAATGCATATGCTCCTTCATTATGGAGGCTAAGAAAATCTTCATGACCGTCCTCTGGTAATGTAACTAAAGCTTGCAACTGTTAGCATGTCAACATAGCAACGTAAAGCAAGTTTCAGATAATTCCACATTTGTCCTTTGTGTAAGGCATGTTATTGCTTCTGGAAATTCTTCTGACGACAACCAAATAGAGCATCCTGGTTGACCTTAACTTTTCTGTGAGTAAGGCTACTCTTGCTGTGGGGTAAAGCTATTTCTGCTGCAGCTGAATGGAGCATTATTATAATTAATCTGAAAATGGGATGTTGCATTTGCGTGATCATATTGGCATTTTACACAATGAGATTAAAAGATTTAGCTTGCATGGACTACATCTAATGAATTCATGACTCTCTCTCTCCCTTCTTTCCATCCCTTAGTGAGAGTAACATGCAATGGAATGTGTCAGCGTAATTAGCTGTGTCCTGGGGTTGTATCAGCTTGCACTCACTGCCTAGCTAAGCTGGATAAAATCTTAGTGAGTATTCATTACCTCACTGTTCATCTCTAGGCCATCAGACACACATCTTCTCCTGCAGAGTCTAAACAGGCCTGAGTCTAGCAGTTGCTGGATAGTTTCACCTTCAGATGCTTTTGAGGACTGATATCACTTTCTGTATGTATGTGTGCTGTGCTTGTGTGTCTATAACATGTGAAGGTGCATGTGTTAGTTATAAATAATGAAGATGTCAGTTGCAAACACTTTGCTTACAGTAGGCCAACAAATTTCCATCCACATTGCTTGCACAAGATGCTTATCTCTTCAGCTATGCTAATTACCTCATTATTAGAAGGGGAGAACAACACCAAAAAACAGGAGAAAAAACAAATTAAAAAGCGCAGGAGGACCAATTACATGGCTGTACATCTTATTCATTCATTTGAGCCTATTCCAGCAATTGGCAGGTGAGAATCAGGGTACATCCGGGAATACTCAATCCAGTCACAGCCACTGTTCTGCAGGTTTTTAATGTATCCCTGCTCCACACCTCCATCCATCCATCCATTTTCTGACACTTATCTGGGGTTGTGTTATGGGGGGCAGCAGCTTAAGAAGGGAAGCCCAGACATCCTTCTCTCGAGCCACACTTGCTAGCCCACCAGGGGAATCCAAAGGTGTTCCCAGGCCAGCCGAGAGATAAAATCGCCTCCAGCATGTCCTGGATCTTCCCTGAGGTCTTCTCCTACAGTTGTGTGCCCGAGTGAATCTCTGCACTAGATGCCTGAGCCCCCTCATCCGGCTCCTCTTGGTTTGGAGGAGCAATGGTTCTACTCCGAGTCCCTCACGAATGATTAAGCTTCTCACCCACAGCTCATGACCATAGGTGAGGATAGGAACATAGATTAAATGATAAATTGAGAGCTTTGCCTTTGGCTCAGCTCCCACACCAGCTCGCTTGTCAATCTCATGCTCCAAACCCCAAGATACTTCTCCTCATGAGGCAGGAGCTTATTCCCAACCCAGAAAGGACACTCCACTCTTTTTTGGCTGAGTACCATTGTCTCGATTGGGAGATGTCAATCCTCATCCCAGCGGCTTCATACTCTTCTGCGAAATGAATCTGACTTACTGCCACATACGAACCAAGCTCCCACACTGGTTGCACTGGGATTGGACAGCCCTTACAAGGGGGTCTGGTACCCCGTACTCCTGGAGCACCCCCCCGACAGGAGTCCCCAAGGGACAGGGTCAAATGCCACATAACACATGCAGACTTCTATGCCCCCTTCAGGACCCTAAAGTGGGTATAACGTTGGTCCATTGTTCCATAACTAGGACAAAAACCAGACGGCTCCTTCATTTGTAGTTCAGCTATCCAATGGACCCTCCTTTACAGGATCTCTGAGCCCGAGTTTTGGCTTGGCAACAGCCAAGCCGCATTCCACTTAGCCTGTCAATACCCATCAGCTGCCTCTGGAGTCCCTGGAGTGGAGTTGTGGTGACCCACATTTGGGCAAGGTAACCTTTGCTTCAAAAGTTTTCAGCATCATTATAGGGGTCTTTGAGCTGCACTTTGTCTGGTCCCTCCCCTAGACACTTGTTTGCCATTGGTGACCTTACCGAGGGCATAAAGCTTTCAACAACATAGAAACTATCTTCAGGACACACAAACACATCTATTCCAATAAAGTGGCTGCTCAAGAATGGGGGCTCCAACATACCGGACTCAAATGAAATGAATCCAACTGCCTGTGAAGTTCTACACAAAGTTCCATTAATGTGAGTCAGGTGGGTTGGAGCAGGGACACATTGAAGACCTGCAGAGCTGTGGCCCTCTCAGCTCTGGTCTTGTCTTTGTCACATTAGAAAATCTAAAAGCTGAAATCCATGATGGTTTATGAGACACATTTTATCATATTGTACATTTTTTAATGAACTAAACCTCACTCATACACATGTGACAGTTTAAACACTGTAAGCAGAATTAAACTGGAACCCAAACACACATAATTTAACCTCCCAGCAGTGCAGTTTATAAGAGCACATTAATGCAAACATGATTTTACAGGTTTTAGACGCATCATCGACATCCCTTTGTGATCCACTACACACCAGAAGTTAGCAATTGTGGGTCTGCAGTCATGCCTGACTTGATCCAGTGCTAGTATGTGTGCAGCTGTATTCATAGCAGAGCTTTGACCTTTTTGTTTAGTTTAGTTTAGTTTTTTATTTCCAGCTGAGTGCACTCACATGTCATATGTTTACAGGCAAACACGTGGTAAATAGGGCATCTCAGATGTGCTCATGGATGTATGAGTAGCTGCTTGTTCTGGAGACCACAGTGAAAAATAAGTCAATTAAATGTAGAAAGTAGTTTTGGTATATTTAGTGCTATTCTTATGTATGCTTACTAACTGTGTCTCAGTTTCCTCTTCACTTTAGTAAATGTTGTAACAGGAAAGAGGACAGACGCATGCATAGTTCTTGACTTCTTGTTTAAGTTGCAAGAACAGTAATCAAACACGTTTCAGCCTCCCACCCATGCCAGTCTTAACACTGGCAGGATGACATTTACGGTGCTTTACTTAAAACATGCCACACAGAGTACAGAGCCATGAAAACACTCTACCAGCTCAGACTAAATATTTATACCTGAACTGCAGTTTTAATTGCTATGAACAAACCATATATAAATGACAATATACACCGTTTACAGTTGAAGATCTGTTTAGTTTTATGTGTAACAAAGTGAAGATGTATACATTACATTTTTTCTATGCTGTTTACTTAAAGGCCAAATGTGTTATTTATTATTATCTATTATCAAATTATCTGAAAACAATTTTAACATTCGTTATTTTCACTAAAGTATAAAGAGTTATCATTTTTGTTTGGCTAGTAAAGAATGTTGATATATAAGTGTTTTGACATCTTTGAGAATAATTGATTAATTGATCTTTTTCCAGTACGTTTGACTAAATGTAGAGTTGAATGTTTGGTGTCGTATTATTTTTATTTAAGCATATACTAAAATAATTTTTAATTTCTTTGAAAAACAAAGTAAAAAAAGTAATTGTTCTCACTTGATCTTTTTGTATATCTATCCATCCATCCATTTTCTACCGCTTTTTCCTTGAACGGGGTCACGGGGGGGCTGGAGCCAATCCCAGCTGTCAATGGGTGAGAGGCGGGGTACACCCTGGACAGGTAGCCAGTCCATCACAGGGCCAACACACACAAACAACCATGCACACACACACTCCTATGGGCAATTTAGAGTCTCCAATCAGCCTATCCCCAACGGGCATGTCTTTGGACTGTGGGAGGAAGCCGGAGTATCTTTTTGTATATATCAAAGATAATTTCTTTGAAGCCCACAAGCATTTTCATGTATGAATATAGATGTCACAATTTAATGGAAACAATTAGTAGAAATATAGAATTTATAGTTTTGTTGATGAAGCTGCCAAAAAGATAGCCAAAACTGAGTTTATATGTTTATAAATATTGATGTGGTGGTTAGCACTGTGTGATGGACTGGTGACCTGTCCAGGGTGTACCCTGCCTTTTGCCCGTTGTGAGCTGGGATTGGCTCCAGCCCCCCTGCGACCCCGTTCAGGGAAAAGCGGTAGCAAATGGATGGATGGATGGTTAGCACTGTGGCATACCAGCGAAAAAGTTACTGGTTTGAGCCTCAGCTGGGGCTCAAACCAGTTTGCATGTTCTATGCGAAGGTTCTTTCCTGGTACTCGCTTCCTCCCATCATCCAAGGACATTCATGTTATGTTGACTGTCACTCTAAACTGTCCCTAAAAGTGTGTCCATAGGAATGTGTGCCTTTGTCTCTCTCTGTGCTGGACTGGTGATTGTCCAGGGTGTATCCATCCTCTTCCCTGCTAATAGCTGGGTTTGGCTCCAGCCACCACTGCAACCCTGAATTAAATCAAGTGCTATAGAAAACTAAATATTTAATTCTCCATTCCTTTTGTTGTTTCTCTGTGTAGAGTGGATTTTTCACCCTATCAACCCCGACTCTGCTGCTGAATCTGAAGAAAAAAATCATCATTGTGACACCCTTAACATGGACAGAAACAGGAAGTGGATGCCAGACTTTGGAGCTGTGCTATTGATGCTCTTGAGTCACATGACTTCAGCGCTAGAAGTGCCCCTTGATCGTAAGTATTGTTCTCATGGATGCAAATTTTACATGCATACATTATTATAATAAGAATAATAAGAGTATAATATTAAAAAGTATATATATCATGTTCTATGGAAGGAAAATGGAAGTTAATTTCAGTATTTTCTTATTATAGTGTAAAAAAAACTTTTTAATCTCATATGCAAAGCAGAAAATGTCATCCTCTGTTTCTTATTTGCATGTTTCTGCATGGGTTACGTTTATTTTCTTTTCATTAACAAAATAGAAAGATATAAAAATATTATAAAAGGAGACTTGATCAAAATTTTTATAAGATCACCTGTTTTTTCTGAAACTGCTGTTTGTTCTTCTCCAAACTAACCCTTTTCCCTATTATTGTAACACTGTGGTACGGCTTGTCATGCTGGACAAAAAGCTAAACTACTGGAAGGATGTAAGTTGGTCCAAATATGCGTGAATAGTGTGCACTTTTTGCTTTTGAAATGAATCTTGCTTAAGTGTGGTTTTTAAGCTGTGAAGTGCATGGAGTGATGTCAGTGCTGTAATAACTGTGCTTTGCTTGGCTTTGAGTGTTAGTTAATGGATAATGGTAGGTATTCAGCTCAGAGGTGTTTGCAGTGTGTTTCTGTGTTTCAGCTTCACAACCGTTGTCTGTCAAATTTGTCAAACTTATTGCACCACATGTTGCTTGCTTTATTATAATATATATATATATATATATATAAATAAATCAGCAACCCTAAATAG